>JAQFYE010003043.1:0-16301 GCA_034694305.1 Protaphorura glebata
AAGGCGCCCTTTGCGTTTGCCCCATGCGCCTAATATTAACCGCCCTGGGCGCCCCTGGGTTGCCAGTCCGGCCCTGACCCTGTATATAAATGTGTCCATTGTGCGTTTGTCAAGATTGTATTGCGGTTTTGTGGTCTGGACTTGGCTTAAAACTTCAAAGCAATTCATCATTCTTTTGTATTGATAATTTGCCAACGTCTACACTTGAAATAATTACAACTACAATGAATTTCAACCAATTTTTATTAGGACTGGTTTAAATTTAATGAATTAATTGATCACAATTTCAAAATAATTTTTCATACGGTGGTTTTTATAAAAGATGATGAATTGCCTCTTGTTTTTGGAATTGAACTCCATGGAAGTATTCTCATTTCTAAGAGAAATAAAAAGATGGAATGAATTAGAAGATTTGGAAAATAAATTGAGCAATATATTAAATTCATACCTCTATTGCGACTGGTTCAGTTGGGGCTGCTTCAGCAGGGACTGCTTCAGCTGCGGCGCCCTCTACTGATCCTCCGACTAATCCTTCACTCTTATCCACAATTTTATTTCCAAGGTTTCTGGTTTTTTGAAGTACATCTAGGAGCATTTTATTTCCTCCTAGTGCATTCGCCGCACTCTCTGCCTTGTCTACTAAAGTATTTCCGAGTTTTCGAGCCCATTCGAAATAACGTTCTTCTCTCTCTTGAGCTAAAATTGTTAAGATTCAAAGACTTAACTTAAAAAAAATGTTGAGCGTTGTTACGAGAAACCGGACTCATATGCCATCTAGGGTGAGTCGCGGCAAACACCTGCAGTAACGTGTAATACCAAGGATAACTTGGTTGAATCCATTTTCCCCAACTCTGACCAATTTTACTATTTTTGAAATAATTATTAAATATAATAATTATTTTCGAATAACCTTCAAAAATTTGGTTGAAAATTGATATTAAAATATTTCATCGTTTGAGAGATATTGCCCTCGCTTCGTTGCACCTTAATATTACATTTAAAGAGTGAAAATCGTACCTTGGGCCAACGCCGCAAACCCAACGATGAGAATTGAAATAAAAATGATTTTGTTCATTTTGAAAAGGATTTCCAAGGATTTCAGAAATGTAAGTAGGTCGAGGTGAGACTGACTAGTATTGAATTAAATTCCGCTTATTTATTGTCCTTGATATTTTTACCATGAATTGTATGAAACCTCTGATATTACTGATACGATACAAGAAGAAATGAAAGTGTAGAATGAGAATGAATTGTAAACCGCCAACCGCACCAGGAACACCGCAACGATTGTCAAAAATAATTGTCCTATTCCATTCCATGTTGGCGGTCTCTTTTACTTTTATGTCCGTTAATCATTTTAATTATTCTAAACTTCATTTAAGGACGAAGTACTTGTCCAAAGTAGTTTCAAAATAATATTTCCATATTTTAGAATAAAATATTTGAAATCTGTCAAGGGGTTGTATATAAAATAAATGTAAAATATTTTGATTGACCAGAATTTGAGGAAAGTAGGAATAAAAACAACATGGCAGAAAGTGCAAGGTGTAAGGAAGATGCCCGCTACACAGCTGAGTGATGGACAAAGGTAAGGAGCTTCCCTGTATATAAATGTGTCCATGGTGTGGTGGTCTATGATTAAATTGCGGTTTTGTGATCCGAACTTGGTTTAAAACTTCCAAGTAATTTATCTTTCTTTTATTTTGATAATTCGCCAGCCTCTCCACTGAAAATTAGTATCATTGTGTGAATTCATAATTGGGAGTACAACACAACGAATTTTGACCATTTCTTGAAACAAACCCCGAAAGTTGAAAAAATTATTATTTTTCCTAGAACAAATTGCCATTTTTTTTTCGTTTTCGCTTTTAGGTACTGTTACAGAGAGGTTCTTTTATTTTGATAATTCGCCAAACTGTGCACTGAAATAATTTATGTGGATGCATAATCGAAAAGTGAATTTCAACAAAAAATTTGTTACGACTGGTTTAATTTAATGAATAAATGAATCAAAAATTTTAAATAATTTTTTATGGGGTGGACTTTTTAGGATTTGATGAATTGTCCTTTGTTTTTGGTATGGAACTCCACAGAAGTATTCTCATTTCTAAGAGAAATAAAAAAAATTGAATGAATTAGAGGATTTGGAAAATAAATTATGCAATATTTTAAATGCATACCTCTGCCGGTGCTGCTTCTGCTGCGGCGCCACCTCCGGCTAATCCCTCAGTCTTATCCACAATGCTATTTCCAAGCTTTCTGGTATTTTCAAGTGCATTCTTGAGCATTTCGTTTTCTCCGAGTCCGAGTTTCCCTGCCGCACCCTCTGCGGCGTCTACAATGCCGTTCCCAAGTTTTCGAGCCCAGTCAAAATAGCGTTCTTCTCTCCCTTGAGCTAAAATTGTTAATATTCAAAGACTCAACTTTAAAAAAATACTGCGCGTCATTACGAGAAACCGGACTCATTTACCATCTAGGGTGAGTCGCGGCCAACACGTACGTAATACCAAGGACAACTTGGTTGAATCACATTGCCCCAATTCTGACCAATTTTAATTATTTCGTTAATTAACCATCGAAAATTTGCTTGAAAATTGATATTGAAATATTGCACCCTTTGAAAGATGTCCGAAAACCCTGCCCTGGTTTCATTGTACCCTAATATTACATTTAAAGAGTGGAAATCGTACCTTGGGCCAATGCCGCGATTCCAACGATGAGAAGCGAAACGAAAATGATTTTGTTCATTTTGAGAAGGATTTCAAAAGATTTTTGACCTGAGCAGGAAATTTACGTGGACATGAGACTGACTAGAATCGAATAAAATTCCGCTTATTTATTGGGCTCGTTATTTTTACCAGGAAGTATGTGGACTGGAACCGCTGATATTGGAAAAGAAATATGTAAGTGGAGAATGAGATTGAATTGTAAACCGCCAACCACACTACCAAGATTGCCAAAAATAATTGGGCTATTCCATTCCATGTGAAGCCTTCTCTTTTACTGACATGTGGGCTAATCATCATATTTAAAATAAAATACTTACTATGGATGCTCAATATACACGACGGAATTAGTATCAAAATAAAATTTCAATATTTTACAATGACAAATACAAAACCTTTCAAGGGGTCATGAATAAAATAAATGCAACATAAAGGTTGGCGACAATTTGGTGAAATTGACGAAAGGAGACATAATCTTGTAATAAGTCTGTGGTGATATGGTCCAGAGTTGGAAGGACTAAAGAGTGCGACCATAGAGTGAACTGTACATAGTGTATTAGAGGAGTACAGGACCGTGTGAGTGGTGTAATACCAGCAAGCGGGGAAGTACAACCACTACAACGTGGAACAGTGTGTAACATACGAGAGAGTCTTAAGGAGCCTTGAGATTGATACAAACCTCTGACTAGGTTAAGCTTATTGAATAAAACTGTATAAATTGTAATTAACCAATATCGTCGTCCTTGCGTCACAATTCCGTGATTAATCGATACTACATCCCACGTATTATTACAAAGACACACTGCATTAAATAAGTACCATAGATATTTTTCTTTGTTCTTTTGTGCCAAATTCATAAATTCAATGATTTATTACTAGTAAATGTAAAATGTTATGTGCCACCCAAATACCATTCAAGACCTAATTAATAATGGAGGCGATGAAAATGTCGACTCTTCCGGTCTAAACCTCTGTAATTAAATGAAAAGCAGTAGTATATCACTAATTACATACACGCGCTGACTTGGCGGTGGCGGTGGTCTATGATTAGATGATATTTTGTGAACTGACAAGGGAACCGCTGCAATGGAAGGCTGAACCTATGGACAAACCATACACTTTTTTACACCGGTAAGCATCCCCTGACATGACATGACACAAAGTCCCAAACAAAGATTACAACCCGTATAGGAGAGTTATAGTTGAAGCAAATATTCCGGAGATGGCAGTGCGGTCTGGTGAGTGCACCTGAAATCCTGCATGCACTTTAATATTACAGCAAACTTTAAATTTAACTTACTTCGTTACTTCAATTTCTTCATGTTTGGTTATATTTTTTAAAAATAGCAAATAATTTACTTTAAATTATATCTGACCCCCGTGAAAATCAAAACAAAGCTGCAAGCGTATTGAATTTTCGAGTGAGTTCCTCCAGATCTCTGTAATGTAATGTATCGGCCAAATGGCTATACAGTGCGATGCGTCACATGACTTGCATTACTTGTATAGTATAGAGCCGGGAAACGCTCCTATAAGGAAATGTATGTCTGGACACTACGCTGAGACGTACAATAGAAGTGGTTCTCTTGTAAATCAGAAATAATTTATCAGACCAACCAAGAAAGTCAAGAGTCCACCGTGTTTTTTTTATTTTTTAAAATTCGCCATGTCTTCGAACATAAACTTACCCTGCCGATTTGATAATGCATTAAAGCGCATATTTGTGTATGAACCATTGGCCCAATTAAGAAGTGAACGGGGAACCGCTATCGGTGTGTGTTTGGAAATTGCGTATACCATAATTATCATAGCTTTGAATTTCCGGGTTTTCGAGCTGAGTCTTTAGCCCTTTGTCGGTCTCATTATTCTCAATCGGCCATTCAGTTTGGTTTTGCGTTGACCACACGGAAGTCTAATCGTAAATAAATTTTCGCTTACCAACTCTGTCAAGGGAACCTCATCACATCCGTAGGTATTCCCACATAAATATGGACGACGAATTCTCTTGTGGTCTCTAAAATCGCCACATCTTGATTCAAATAAAATTTTAGTTTAATTTTTTTTTTAATTGTCATAAGTGGGCATTTGTCTTTTGTGACCAATAATGGACATCAATTTGATTTCCACGGGCGAGTTTTATTTGACTTGAGGTCGCTTCCCATTCCCTTGTGAGCTAGAATTTAAATTGTTGTCTATGTATGTATTTAATCTATTTGCTCATTATGAATGACCCAACAAGAAAACTTTCAGTTCACCACATTTGATTTGTGCATGTGAAAAACCATGCATTTATCATAGGAGGTCAGATTAGGTTCAAACAAACAAACAATTAATGTGTTCTTTTAATTCAAACTCTTATTTCTTTTTATTTCATTGGTCAATTTTATTTAATCGTTTATAGCATAAAAATATCCAAGGAATCTTTATAATGAAATGTCGGGCGTTTTACGCCACTCCGACGTAAGCAATAAATGAAACGGTCACTGAACTTAAAATATCCACACACAATTTTATTGTCAAATATTTTCGTCCCTCTTGCTGCAAATTGGGATTTCAACTTTTACCGCATTTAAGGAATGGGATGGCGTCGTCGTCGTGACCGCTAATGGTTCCATTATTCGTCCTTCCGACTCATCTCCAGTTATATCCTTTGGTTCTGCCGAAATATTTAACAAACTACCATCATTCTGATCCCGACTTGAGCATTCGGAAACGCTCGGCCTCCGATTTCGTTTAGACTCCTTAGATGCCGCCCACCTTAGTAGTGAACCGACTTTTTTGAACTTTGACCCGCTCTGACGGTTGTCCTTCTTCTCGAATGAACCTAGCGGTGCAAATTACAGTTATATAGTCATGTAACCAAATGTCTTACAAATTTGGAAGTGGTCCGACCAGGAATCGAACCCTTGTAATGGCAAAGAATCCGGGATTTTAGAATGGAAGTTGTCGGTCATGCGTTAAAAGTTGTCATTTATATAGGGGGGTTCTTAAATTGGTATGTGGTAATTTTGCAGATAATTATGCTGGAATCCTGATTAAAACAGGAAATACTTGTAATGACTAGAGGTCCATGCGTCCATGACTTGAAAAAAGGTTGAGATCTGTCTTAAATCATCAACGTTCTCTGGTGCGTACCCGGAAGGGATGGATTTCCGGTTCAAACCAGATTATCCATTCAATCGCAAAAGGTTAATAATGGACGACATCCATTTCGTTCACCTTGAAAGCTGAATCAGCTTTTCATTTTCTCTCTGTCGCCAAGTCCAATTTTAACGTTGTCCCAAGTTTAAAATAAATTTTTATGCTGGGACGTAGGGTACATTGTGGAAGAACTTGGAGATCTCCACCATTTATCCACGCGAATGGAATTATTCAACCTCGGAATAGGAAGAGTAATAGGCCCAGACAGCCGTTAATTTTGGGGAAATACCACTATGAAATTCGTAAGGCCTTTAATTAAATCCCAAACCCTAACAAATTAATTATAAAACAAATGAATGGAAAGGGAGACATTGGTTGAGCAGTCGAGCCTGACAAAGGTGGACTAGTTTTTCCGGTGTTCTTGAATCCGACAATTTGTTAACCCGAATTAGGTATACACGAAAGTCGGTATGTTGGCTGGAAATGTTTTGAGATCGAATTGCTTGCAAAGGTCGTAAAGCAGTACAAGCGAGAGGGGTTATTCGGGAATTCATACTAGAATTACTCCTTCCTCTTTTCTCATGCGGGTTTCTCCGTAGTTGTTTGCACAATGCCCCAGTATTTTAAAAGCAAGTTAGTCTCTTCCTTTTCAGTCTAGTGGGGTCATTTGGGATATTATTTGAAATCCCTATACGTGTTATGACCAAATTTTCTCTGCGCATCTTATTTTACCCCAATGATCGGTTCTAATTAAAGAATTGAGTAATTAAATCAGTACCACTTGACCACTTGAGATTTAATTGACTAAGTCTGCCGGAGGCGCTGTGCATATTTTCCCAGATAGTTGCATATTGCCCCATACATTCTCTGACCTACTGAGCGCTCATAATCCATCAACGTTAAATTCTTGTGTTGCCTAAAGCACTTTAACAATATTTGTGGCGATTGACTCCAGCATCCGAGAAAATAGTTAACCAGTTAACCCAGGCGTACATTGATTCGCGTGGTAAAATCTTCATTAGTGTTATTTGAGACATTAGCTTGCTTAACACACTGCCTAGGTAACGTAGCCGAATTAATTACGAGCCGTGTCGAACCAGGACATACAGGTAAACACAGATCACCATTACCCTATTGAAGTTTACTTGTATGTAAGTAAAAGCATTTCTCTGGTTCCTGGAATATATTCATTTGAGCCACTGTATACTACACATGTTAGTCTTTTCCACATTCCAGTGGATAATGTCAGAAAACTTATCTTATACCCTGGACCAGATGTGAGAGTCGGACACTCTACACTACGCTATAATGAGCCTTCTCTTACGTTTTGACCCTGGAGTGCCCATACTGACAATTAAAGATGACCCAAGATTCAATTTGGATCTAGATATGATTTGCCCTTCTTCTGGACTGACCACCACATCTGCTGTTGAAGTAACGCGTCCTTCACCCTTATATTTCTCTGATGCTGCCGTATGAGGAAGTTCTTGTGGAACAACTGTTTCCCAGTATTGATCCTTCAGTAGTTCAGGTTGATAATGACGCATTTCATCCACAATTAAATACCCGACCTTTTAAAAATTAAAACATTTAATCTAAATGTTGGTTAATACGCCCTATTTTGGCTGTAGTGTGTCAGTTTGCCCCATCTGCCATTTGTGGGCGTGGTTTCAAAGTCACATACCCATTTAGTTAAAAAGAAATGGGGCAAGTTGATACAAATCGTACCAACTTTGGGCCTAGTGTGTCAATATGCCCCATCCGCCATTAGTGGGCATGGTTTCGGAGTCACATACCTATTTAGTTAAAGAATGGGGCAGGTTGACACAAATCATACTATATTTGGGTTTAGTGTGTCATTATGCCCCATCCGCCATTAGTGGGCGTGGTTTTGGAGTCACGTGCCCATTTAGTTAAAGAATGGGGCAAGTTGAGACAAATCATACCAACTTTGGGTCTAGTGTGTTAATATGCCCCATCCGCCATTTATGGGAGTCACGTGCTCATGTCCTTAAAAAAAGTGGGGCAAAGTGACACTTGACTTACCTGAATATTTCGATCCACAATCCAATTCAGTTCAAAATCATCATCGTCATCCCCGAACGGATTTAATAAAGATTCTGCAACTTTCAACCATCCCATATAAAAAATGAATTGCAAAATTGTGAAGACTGGAAAAAACCAGGCCAATATTTCAATATCCTGATCAGCTTGCGATTGCGTAGACGTGGTCGGAAAACGACCTTTGACCCATTGTCTTCCCATCAGACAACTAAAGAAGTAGACATAAACTGCCAAAGTGACAACTTGAGTGTAGACGAGTGGGACACTGATCCAATCGTAATTGATCAACAGAGCACACTTGTCTCTAATTTTATTGATTTCATCCATCGTCGATTTGAGGACTGCATCATTTTTTATTTTATTTTCTGCTCTTGCTCTTGCAATAATTTCTGCTGCCCAGACAAGTGGAATAAAATGTGTTGGGTATTTAGCTCCTTTTTCGGCCGTCGAATTGATCGCTTGGATTAATTCCACTTCATTTTCTAACAATAATCCTGTAAAAAGTTTTTAACAAAATATAAGGTGACCGGGAATCGAACCCAGGACATGTCGTACTGAATTCTGAGCCTTACCTGCTTCCACCAAGTGATCCAATGTCGGAAACCGTTTTTTAACACGTGGACTTATGAGTGTAAAGCATTGGGTAATGGCGAGACTTGTATAGCGCATGATTGCGCGGCGCAAGAGTCGCTCATTTTCATCTTCTCCGCGAATAGAGGTTTTCACCCAGATGGCCAGGGTGTCTACCCATGGAATTGCCTGGAAATCAAAATTAAATCAGAATATTTGGAATATTCAAACATTTTTCTGCGAATAAACGAGATTTCACATAAAATATAACAGAAAAATACAAACAATATTAAAATTTTGTCGAAATTGGGGCAAGTCGAGCAACTAAGACATCCTTGACATTGTGCTATGCCATGCTGCATACAGTTAGTCATATTACTTTGCAATATTTTTTCGCAAAAATTCGAAATAATGTAATTGAATTTTTCAACAACCCTTGAAAACTAAAAAATAGAAAATCAATGAAATCTGGAACAAACTGGTTGCTTTTTACTTTGTTTTTCTTGAAAACTTTCGATGATAATTAAACAAAATAAAGAAATAAATAAACAAACAAATGACCTGATATTGTTCCCACCACCTCCGGATGACGAGTGCGACATAAAAACCGAGTACGAATGAGAGTGGAATCAAAGTTCCATATTTTTCACAATAAATTGCAATTTTTTCAAATACATGTTGACTCCATTCATCCAACAAAAAATGATAAATGATACTCAATGTAAAGAAAATGGAAAGAAATACAATCAAATCCACCCAAACTAATTTATAAATACTTCCTTTCCATCTTAATAATAATTGAAAGAAACAACCAAAACTTTTACAATTTGCAACTTTGGATGAATATGAGACCGTCATTTCTCACACTGAACTCCACGACTGCACTTGTAATTTTATTCGACTACAATTTCTTTAAACTCGAATCTCATGCGGCTCATCAATGGTTTTTATTTATCAGTAAAATTTGAAGGTCACAAAGTCCATGTATTAATAAAATGTTCTGCAATCAAGTTGTTTCTTAAGGAGAAGCGAGCATTTTTTAAGAAGAAGCTGATGTCACAATAAAAACGCAAGCTTTTTGCATGCTTTGCTGAAAATAATGGTCACAACTCCTTAAAATAATATATAAATGTCTGTGATTTGTTCCTCCAGGCAGCATTTCACTGTCACTATCCACACGGTGCAAGAAATTGAGTCTGAGAAGAACACACGCTTTTTTTTCGAGATTTTGACGAGCGTCTGTCAAGTAAAGTAAAGCCTCAGACTCAAGAAAAAATATGTACAAGTTGAACTTGTTTTACATTAGATACTAATGAACATAAGACGTATTTACTTACATCACCTTTTTTTTGCAACGTAAAGAAAATGAGAGGAAATAAGTACATGGTGACAGATTAAATGTGTATTCATGAATTCTGAAAGGGCTAGGTTGTTTTACGATAATTAAATCAATTAAGATAAATCCTGAGACATGAATAAGTCAGACCAGAAAAATTTATATTGAGCCTATAGTTGGGGGCGTGGACGAAACCCTGACTCAAATTTCTTTTTATTTTCAAAAATTAATTGTTCATATTATGAAACTAGCTCAAATTAAATGTAGGCTCTAAATTTCATGCCGCTATAATTTTTATTTTACTTTTAAGTAATCACACTTAAATTATTTACTACCGATTTCAATTCTTTTCTCGTCCCTGAAAATTCAATATCATTTAGATACTCAGACTACACAAACAAGTCGTATTTCTGCAGCAATTACTATATGAATTTTGAACCAAATTCAGAATATTTAGTCCTAATATTTTTGAAAAATGAGAATTTTTAGAACATTTTCCAAAATAAATTGAAGTCATTTGTTTCGATTGTCTTGAATCGCGAAAAGCAGACAAAAACAGGTTTTCGCGATGGGAGGTCCGGAATTAGAAAATTCATATTTCATTCCGTCCTGAATTTAGATAATTGTTTCTGATTACATTACAAATTATGTGGTTGGAAAAATCGACACAAAGTTTTCCGACGAACCGAAACGGACAACTTCAATAGATTTAATTTAATTTTCTGTTTTAAATTTTCAGTTTAGTTCAGTAGTTATCCGCGTAAATCTGACTCTCCTCCTAAAGTGTCTTTAATTCATTATTCCTTTCAAAATTTATAATAAATGTATCCGAATTCATCAAAATTATAAATATTTATAATTTTCTAAACAAAGATTTCAGCCACCCTATCATATCCTCGCCATACCATGGAGTTCTGACGAAATCGGGAATTGTGCAGGTATACCCCAATTTGAACATTTTGGATTTATTTGATTAACGACTTCCCGAATGATTTCGTATTTTCATTGAAATGTTGAAATGATTCACTACTTAGAATATACCCAAATTTCCAAACATTGCTCATGAAGTATTGCCCTACCTTTTACGCGAAAATTATGTGAATGGACTGGAAATATTTCAAAATATTTGTACGCAATAATGTTTAAACAATCAGTATGTGTGTATGCAGTTCCGAACAGGCTATATAATACACGGTCTAACTAACTGTGAATCAAGTAAATGAATTGGGAAATACTTATTATTGGCATGCGGCGGTAACACATGATGTACCTCTCGTCCGGGTCTGAGAGTCCGGGATTTTTCAAAAGCCGGTCTTTTGGGTTGAAAACTAGGAATTCCATCTCCATCATTCATTATTCTGAAAATTTCAATTAAATTTTCCCTCCGTAATAAAATAAAATAAATTATTATTTTAACTAATTTTACTGAAATTCAAGTCTGGAGAAGAATGGCAGGGAATTGGGGTCAAATTGATAAAGTAAGTGAACTTTTACCATGACTTATATCAAATAATTGCTATGAATGAATTATTATATAAAACACTGCCTGTTGATTTTAACTATGACCTCGCTGACCCCAAATTTCGTTTTTTAGTGGCACGACTGAGTACACTGATTAAGTTTCACAAAATTTGAAACAGGAATACATAAATTTAAATGGACAGTCTTACTACCAAAATTTTTTTAGGTGTCTGACTTATACTTGAGGTTTTAGGTAACGAGGTAATGTTTGAAGGTGCCACACGAATATGTACTGCGAATGTGAATTTTGTATTTAATTTATTTAATATTTAAATATTAATTAACCCTTGCTATAACATTTAATTTTGATTTGATCAACAGGTGGATTGCTCTACGACGTCATATAAATGGCTGATTGAGCTTTTTGATCAAGAACTGCAACCCGAACCGTTTTATTTGACTCACGATTATTCTAACGTTCATCATAACTGGAGGAAAAAATTGATGTCTCAGTCATTCATGGCTGGTGAAAATATTGGAATCAAATCACTCTGGTACGCAGTCTTTGGAACAAATTATTTTCTTGTTTCTTGAACCAAAGGTCATTCTAACAATTTTTATGACATTTATGTATTGTTTTTGTTTAATATTACAGGCGTATTGAAATTGACAATTGTATTGACAAGATGATTAATGGAGAAATGATAGACTTTGCAGGAGGGTTTAAAGCCACGCTTATTTTTGAGAATTGGATTGGGACTGGAACTGCCAAAGTGGCGCCATTCTCCTGTCATCCAACAGTTTCCATCCTTCATCCTCAGACTTTTGTTCTCATCAACAACTGTAAGTGGTTAGAAGTTACTAATTAAATTAAGTCTCGAAACTGTTTACGTCTACGTCTAATTTTTTTTTTTTTTTTTTTTGGTCCGTTTCATATTTGACCTTCAGCGCCCAGCGGTTTTATAAATTGTTAATTCAATATTTTCCAGTTTTACCGGACAATAAAGTCATGGCAATCCAGTCGAATGGGGAGAAGGAAGAGTTTGAAATTTCTCATCATGATGTACTTGAAGGTGTCGTTGAGAAGACGGTTTGTATTTCAGTTCAACTGGAAATATTTGGAAATGACTACAGTGGTGCAAGTGCAAGTGGCGGATGGGATTTTGGAATTACAAATCTCCAACAAGACTTTGAAAATATGCTCATGGAATAGAACAGAAAAGATTGAGGTGTGTTTCCGTGTCAAAGTCATATAATTATAAATCAAAACAATGACCACTAGCCTTGTTTTAATAGCTGAACACACTATTTTGTACTAAGAATACTAAAAATGGATAATAATGAATAAATTTGAGGTATCAAGGTTTTTATTCTATGAAATATTATTCTTCACACATGACTATGACTACGTGAGGTGACTACGAATGTCCAGACTCGTACTACAATTTCGGAATTTAGGGCTCGTACGTATACGTTACCACATTTTGACCTTCCTCAGTTTAATTTCATTTTCTTAACATTCATACTAATCTTGAGCACTAGAGCAAGGGAAACCTTGTATAAAATAGTGACTAGAACAATTAAAGTCACAATCATTGCAAAGAAACAAAAAGCCCAAACATCTACCAAATGATATTGAATCCATGTTTGATGAACACTCAACGGCATGAGAAGACTTGTGTTCTTGTGGCGGAGAACATATTCTGTCCACCATAAAGCAGTCTCTAATGGTTTCATAGGACGATCTTTGTATTGTCCAGAAATTATTTTCATGTTATTCTTGTATCTGTTGTACAAATATTAAAATATTTAGAAAACTTCTTCAATTATTTTCAATGCAAAATTATAAACTTATTTACACAGGATTCTCGACCACATTTTTGATTGCTATTTCCAAATCCACCTGTGTAAAGTCTCTAATTTCCATGACAATGGCCACACCCTTGCTCTCCATTATATTCGCATTGAAATCTTGATCAGAACAAACTGGGAATACAATTATGGGAATCTCGTGATAAGCTGCCTCACATAAACCATTCAGTCCACCGTGTAGTATAGCTCCTTTTATGTTTGGGTGAGCTAAAAGTTCATAAAAAAAAAATGTTAAGGATATCATTTTAATGAAATTAAATTATGTCTAACCGAATAAGTCCATTTGTGGCATCCATGTTTCCAGGTGTATATTTTCTGGTACATGGTCTGGGAATTGTCCCTCCCATTTCCAAACAAAATCAAGGTTAGATGAATTCCCCATTGCCCAAAATATTTTATTTCGTACGTCACTTTTGATTTTTGAAATTTGGACAGTTGTACCAAAGCTCACATATATAAATCCATTTTTTGAATTTTCCCTCGTCAAAAATTCGTTGATGCTCTATGGTAGCAATACGTAACAAAAAAAACATGAGATTTTGCAACCATTGAGAGTAATTCGGCTCTATGAAATTACGCGCGCGTACCAAATACCCAGGCTGACTGCCTCATGTCGACGTCAATACGCCATCTTACGTATTCAGACAGAACTTTTCGAAGAAGAGCCGCGCAAAATTCATAAAAAATAAGTCAGCACCGCTAAAAATTAAAAAACTTACTTGGGGTAAGGGGCTTCTCTCATCAGTAATATGCATGCCACCTACTGAAACATAAAGCGGTGGAAGTGATCTCGCATAATCCACACTGGGATGTGTATTCAATAAAACCAATGCAGTTTGTTTGTCTAATTCCGAAAGTGATATCATTTCTGATGCAGTCTTATTAAAATATTTTTGAAATAATTGTCGTATTTTTGGAAGGAAATGGTTTTTCCGTCTGTATCCCCAACTTGAAGCTTGGTACGCAGATGAAAGGCGTTGAAAAAAATTCATGGGGTATTTGTAAGCACTGAGTGCATCTGAAATGAAATGTGCATCCAATGGAATTGCATGTTGATCATAGAACCACGGTAAGAATGAACATGCTGAGTATAGAATGAAAGGTGCATTTTTAATGAATGCAATTCCATTTCCACAGTCATTGAAAACGGCATCAATTATGACGAGGTCAAATTTTGTAGAATATACCGCGTCACGGGTTTCATTTGCAGTGAGTACTATTTCACATGATGTGTATCCCAACTCGAAAACAATCCCTCTAAACAAATAGTAAATTATATGACATGTGACTTGTGACCTTACCTTAATTACATAAATATAAAATAGAAAAAATTATTTACTCGATGGCTTGATGATTATTTGTCATTCTTGCATTTATAAAATCAGAGGCTTGACCCCAATTGACACTCTGTAGAGTTGTGAGAGCCTTTGGTACAATCATGGTCACGTTCGGATTCACATTCGGTGGTTTTAATGTGTAAGAAGAAATGACGGTCACATTGTGACCTTTCCCTTCCAGAGCATTCACAAGGGGCCAAGCGGAATTCAAATGACTAAAACCGGTCACACCAAAATAAAATAAAATATTTTCTGCCTCAGACTTCAAAGGAAAGCTGGGTATACAAAGAAATATTAGAAATATGGGTGGAAAAATCATTTTAATGTTGGCGATGAAATTTAAGAATGTGGTTTTGGATAAAGTTCAAAAATTGCAACTCGTTGGACAACTGATAAATGAGTGACACACTTTAACTCAACTCGCAATCCGTAAATCGGTTTTGATTGAGGTTAATATGATGGTTAATGGGTGTAAGAGTGATGTGTAAAATCATTAAATATTTATTTGGGGTCATAGATATCCGTGTTCAATTGATGTCAGCTTTATGGCAAAGCTGTTCTGTGCGGACATAAAGATGAGATAATTGCATAGGAAGTTTCTAGAACCGCACAAGGATAATATCATTTTAATTGCTTTACAGATAATCAAGGTTATTATTCTATGAAATATGAACAGGTTTATTCTTCACACATGACTACGCGGGGTGACTACAAATGTCTGGATTCGTACTATACAATTTTGGAATTTAGGTCTCGCACGTTAGCACGGTCGAACGACCCAATTAACCTCCAAACAGCTGCCTCAAAATTAGACCCTTGGTGAAAGGATAGAAAACAAAATATTTTTCATTTAACCCGCGCAAGGGAACCTTTACTTGACAACGTTTATTCCTACCTAATGATGCACCACCCAATAGTGTGTTGAGTTGGAATTTGGAAAGACCGTTTTCCTATGCAATATTGAGTTCAAAGATAATATTTCCATTGAAAAATGACACTTTTGAAGTGATTTACTTCTGGAAAAATCACTTCAACAACGCATATTGTTAAAATAATTATTTATTTTTAATATTGATTTACCCTCCTTACTTGGCACTACTATATGTGTACTACTATAGTATTGAACTTCGTCGTTTCAAAGGAATGCAACTGCTTCGTCTTTATTTTATTCAAACAATTTGCACAAAGAAATTTGAAATGTTTCGCCTTATAACTCAGTTGCGAGTTTTGAAGAGTGCATGGTTCAGGCAGGCGGGAGTGCTGCAGATCAAGCGACATTTTTAATTTTGGTTGCGCCTAATCCAATATTTGACGACATTTCACGCATGAAGCGAAGTCAAAGTTCCGAGATAAGATCGTTCTCAAAGGTGTGAGAGTACATTGAAAAAGTCCGATTTATTAGGTATCATTACAAAGTTGATTCCGTTGAACAAATTAAACAGATTCCGTTGAACTGGACATTCAGTGACACGACAGCAGTCATTTATTCAATCACTTTTGAAAACATTTGTACACAGAATTCGTAATACTTTCTGCCTAATTATAATGACAAGTTATGTCAGAAATTTAATAGGTACGAGGAGGAATAATTGATTCCAGACTCGTAGTCTGTGTTGGATATTGTTAAGATATTTGTAACTATTATTTTTCTCGTGGTGAAAGTGAAAGTTGAAAACCCGAGAATTGGACAGTGGAGAGCACCGCTCCCCCTTTTGAGAACTCAGTGAACCGAATCACTCGTGAGTAGTTTTACGAACGGAACGTGAACGGACAAGAACCAGATTTGGTGGGAAT
>JAQFYE010003044.1:0-16297 GCA_034694305.1 Protaphorura glebata
TCATGACGCCGTAAATAGTACTTTAGATCTTTCCGCGGAATAATAGTGTACAACCTGTGACCAAGTTTTATTCATTTTTTAGAATTCTTATCAAACATGCATGGTCCTCTTGTTTACAGCAGTTTATTCTGAAATGGCAGACGAAATAAGAGCCTATCCAGGTTAAATTGACTTTTTGAGCTCGGTGGTGCCATTTGTCAATGTATTTCTGCAAGTAAGGACTATAAAGTGTGGCTGGAATGTAAGACAGTAGTAAAATGCAACGGCATTCAGTCAGTGACTTCTGTGATTCCAATTCTAAAAAAACTTCTCGAAAAATACTGTACAAGGTGGTTCATAAAAAATTAAGTATGTGGTGTCCATTGAGATTGTTACTTGGTCGAACACCGCTAGGTGGCAAAAGGATACCACACAAAGGGCACGGTCGGAAGACCTCCTGTCACAATTATCTGCCTTCTTCATATGTTGTAGTTCTAGCCCTTGACCTCCTTAACAACTTTTGTGAAGGTTTGACACCCAAAACACGTAAACCTCTAAATAAAATCACTTTTTTGAATTTTGTATACATTTTCGTGAAATCCAAAAACACAAATGATTATTACTCACATTTGGCCTTCGAGTTTGATAATTACCCGCTCCGACATTACGACGGCGGGCCTGAGGAATGATTGTGGGTTAATAATGGAATTCACGCTTATTTGAACACGAGTAATCTGGATGGGAGCAGTTGAGCTTAGCTGGGATAAAAGGCCATGACCCGCTCCATTGAGTCCCGAAAAGTCTGTTTCCAATTCCAAGGAAAAGTACAAATAAATCCAATTAGAAATCTTCTGGGACGTGAGCCGTAAAAGCTGGAAGAGAAATTCTTTATTGGACAGCACTGTGTACTACTCCTTATCATTAGAACAAATGAAAAAGCGTCGTAGCCGTAAAAATATACGGGACTGGCGAAATTAAAGTAGGAGGAAAAGAAAGAAGTAATCGATAGAGCATTAAACTGTGAAAGTCAGGAAACAAAAGACATCATGGCTGGAAGTACGTACTCAAACGAATAAACATGACCTTTTTCTAAATATTTATGACATGACTTCTTGTACCGATTTATTTTTTTAAATCATCAAATCTTTGAAAGAAATTTTTTAAACCCAGTCCGAATTTCTCATATAATAATTTGTTAAATAAACTGTGAACCGTTCATTTGAAGAAATACGGATTTCTCGGGTTTGGGTTTCGTTTTTTAAATATTGAGACGGATTGTGATTGGATTGATTGTCCTTCAAACTCGGGTTTGCAAATTTAGTTCTGGTAATATTTTTAGAAAATGTTGGTCATCGAACATGCTAAAAACTTGGTACGTAAGATTCGTATTGATGTGATGGTTTGAATCACACCTGACTTGCTATACGTAGATAATTGATAGTGACCGGAATTTGATTGATTGATTTGGAGACATTAGAAGGTCAAGAAGTGGAATATTGCGGCATTCTGTCTATATAAAAGTTGTCGTATGTACAGGGTGTCCAATATGTATTCTTTGGGCTGTAGCTCAAAAAACCGCAGTTACGGAGTACAATTTAGTGGAATACATCGTTGGAAAAATCAGCTTTTAGTTTTCTGAGACGACATCCGATCGTGGCAGTTAAGTTCGTTATTCAAAATTTCGAAGCCTTTATGACTTTTTGGACAGAAAGTTGTAGAAAAGCGGCTTCGGTCTGAGATTCAATTCAAAAGATAATTTCTGAGCAAGTTGGCTTTCAATCAACGTTTGATTTCGCTACAATATTTACGAATTTTTAAGTCAAGTGAGTATAAATCGATTTGTTCCGAGATCGGTTAAGTCATATTTTCAGGAAGACATACAATTTTTTTTCTGAAGTTCGTTTTTTAAAACTTGGAAATTTTAGGTAGAATACCCATGACATACTCCTGGAAAAAAGTGATTTATTATCTTCCACAGAGCACTGCGCGCGAATGTGCATCCAGAATTCCAGACTGACCAGAAATGCTGTGTCTGAAGACAATTTTGAGCTGATATTTGCAGCAACAAATTCCGCAGGACAGTAAATATTACGGTTCCTGACTTACTCGCTTACTCGCTTCAGTATGTTTGAATACAGGGGTTAGCACTCTAATGTAGAAAAAATCGAACAAACACACGACAACAGCCCCGTAAACACACATTAGACACCCTGTAGTCTAGAGCACAAAGTATTAAAAAGGATCCACCAAATGGCACCTTGGACCATTTTAAATGACCAAAATGATTTATTGACCATTTAACAATGGGACGCGTTGCGCATCTCAATAGCATCTGTATACTCTTCTCGCTTCAAAGGATTTATCTAAAGGATTTATATTTCTTGGTATCAATTAAAAAGTCATTTGCACGAACATGTACATTTATGATCACTTTTCCTACGGACTACCGACAATTAACCTTGACACAGGAACCTAATTAAAATCCCATTTGAAATACATACGTACATATGTACATAATAATATGTAGGTTTACCAGGGAGGGGTTGCTCTATTAAAATTATTCATCGGAGGAAAATATAAATTGGCATTTCCCGAATAATCAATAAATATTTCTGGCAAAAGAATATAGACAATTGCTCATGAAAATAGGCGATGACGCAACATTTTTCAATTCAACAACTTTTCATTGCCAATATATGTTAAAACCTGCTTAGTAAGGAAGTGGATTTCTAGTTATGGTTATAGTCACGTCGTCACCTTGATTCTTATTCCTTCACAATCACCTTGCTTTACTTTTTTTTTATTCATCAAAAATCTTAATGCAAATTGTCTTGTTCCTGGTTTGTGTACAATGTTTGAATGATTGACCATTATTTTACGTAATTAGATCAATTAGGGTTAGGGACACATTTCCTCGCCTAAATGAATACCAGAATTAGTATTTTTTGTTATGGTACAAAAAAAAATAATAGTAATAATAATAATATTATTAATTCTTAATCTCTGTTCTTCCTTGAACTCAAGGACGTTTACTTACAAAAAAATATAATGACTATGCCATGTCATGTCATTTCTAACACATGATTCTTATCTCACAAATTGTCAATGCAATTAATTCGTAAGTAAACGGTATGGCGTGGTCCTGTGTGGTGCGGTGTAGTGTGGTAGAGCGTGAAAAGGGGTCATCCACTTTTATTTTATATAAATTTTTTGCATAAGTCTATATGTACATGACTGGAATGCATTGCACTTTAATTAATTAGTTCAACAAGTAAATCTCCCTCCCTCCATATATAAAGGCATGGTTTCGGTTTAGAACCATCACATTTAAATTACAGATTCATTGGAACTAGTAATTAATCTCAAATTACTCTACTCCTCAAAATGAAGGTAAGTTTATTACAAATTTTTAAATATTTTATTATTTTATCGAGTGCGTTATATATACATACACATCATAGTGGACCCTACTGTGTTCAATTCCTCGGATTTCCGCTGACTGCGGTTGATTTGCGGGTTTTTTTTCTGAATCGGGTTTTTCCTACTACTGCGGGTACCTACTGTAGGCCAAATTGGATATAACGCACCCAATGCGAAAAATATGACGCCATTTTTAACCAATAGAGAAATATTTAACTAACGTGTACTTTTTATTACTATTTTATTTAATTCATTTATTTTATTGTACATTTTAATTCCACAGACCTCATTTTTCTTTCCATACCACTAGGGGTACCTTTCTTGGGCCAAATTGGGAATAACGCACCCAATGCAAAAAATACGACGCTATTTTTGACCAATATACAAATGTTTGATAACGTGTACTTTTTATTAATATATTAAAAATTTTATTGTGGATTTTAATTCCTAGGACTTTCACTGACTGTGATTGCATTCAATTTATGTATTTTTCTACTCAGTTTTCCATACTACTAGGGGTACCTTCTTTAGAGCAAGCAAGCAAGCAAGTCACCGTTTATGAAAACACGCTGCGATATTTGGTCTAGGACGAGTGTTAGTAATTTTTTCGTGTATTTTTGTATAAAAATTTACTCTGTTTGATTCCAGTGCTTCGCTATCCTCCTGACGGTCGTGACCGCCGCCTATGCCGGAAACATCGTGGCTCCAGCAATCTATGCTGCTCCAGCACCAATCGCCCACGTGAAGACCTTTGCCGTCCCACAACCCGACCTCGTGAAACAGGTTGTCCACCCACAAGCCCCCCTCTTGAAATCCTACAATGTTCCACAAGCCCCCCTCCTCCGTACCGTGAACGTCCCACAACCAGCCCTCGCCAGAACCGTGAACATCCCACAAGCTCCCCTTGTCAGAACCGTCAATGTTCCACAACCACCCCTCTACAGAACCGTCAACGTTCCACAACCACCCCTGTACAAGACCATTGCTGTCCCACAACCCGATTTGGTCCGCACCGAAGCCATTCCCCAACCAGATTTGATCAAGACAGAGACCATCCCACAACCTGACCTCGTCAAGACCGAGTATGTCCCACAACCCGATTTGGTCCGCACCGAAACCATCCCACAACCAGATTTGGTCAAGACCGTCACGGTCCCACAACCAGACATTGTCAAGACCTTCGCCGTGAGACAAGCTCCACTTCTTAAGAGCGTCGCCGTTCAATCTGCTCCAGTTGCTTACGCTGCTGCCCCAGTCGCTTATGGTGCCGTTGCTGCTCCAATCGCCTATGGTGCTCGTCCAATTGCCTATGGCGCTGGTCCAGTCGCCTACGGTGCCGGTCCAATTGCCTATGGTGGCAACAAATTCGGAGCTTTCCTTTAAAAATATTAATTAACTATTTGTATTAATATTAATTAATATTATCGCTCTTTTGTATGGTTCATTCCACTGAATAAATTGGTTTAAAAAATTATCAAGCTAGAAAACAAGTACTGACGCGGATTCAAAAATGGTGGACATCGCACAAATACATTTTGCGTAAAAAAAACACGCATTCATTGATATTCGCCGTAACAGCAAGGCTCACTTAGGTGAAGAGGTGGGTTGCTTTGCATTTGAAATGGAGAAGGTACCCCCAGTAGTAGAAGCTCGATGGAAGAACAACTTTAAAGCAACCCCTGTTATTTCCGGTCCATGGAATGGAACCCCATCGCAGCGAAATATTAGTTGCCAAGCCAGTCAAGCCATACCCTAAGACTAAAATGGATTTCCTTAGCAATAGTCATTATTTAATCGTTTCCCCGAAGCATTAAATTGAAATGCATACTTTTTTCGGAATTCTAGTCATTTTCGCAGAACATTTACTGAAATCAGGTCGTTGGAGAAATGAAGTACCGAATTCACGAAAGAAAATGAAATGAGAGACTGGTCAACTCCATTGCGGAAAATAGAAGGACGATCGTTAAAAATGTAGAAGGGAGTTGAAGAGTTGTGCTTGTGCTCTGCTTACAAATAATTCATAGTAAATTCATAAAACTGAATAATTTGAGTAAAATATTCGCGGCACTGAAAATAAACGGTTCGCCCTTGAGAGACGCCTTGACTTCAACCGAATAAGATGTGTTACTTGCAATTGAAATAAAAGCTATACTAATACTAAGGACGTAAGAGTTGAATTCTTAAACTTAATGCTTCTCCTCAGAGAGTGGAAAGCGTTGAGAATTGAGATTTTTCTCAATGGTTACGTTACGGCGGGCGTGCCGACTCTGTCAGTATATATATATTTAAAATCATGACTATCAAGGCTTGTTCTGAATTTTAGAAACGCAGACAGAGCGCCGAATCTATTATCTGTTCAAAATGAGTGAATTTGGGGTACGTACCTCGTGGGTATCGGGGTGGGAGGGGGGGAAGTAGTTTTTAATTTTAATTGTATCATACAATTAAAATTAAAAACGTATGTCGTGGTGGTGATGAATTTTCCCTCTTTCTGAATTCTGGATCACGATCAACTGAAAATTGTAAGTTTATTTTCCATCTATTTTTTCGGTGGCTGGTGAATAATTGGCCGACTGTACGCGGGCTTAACTGTTAGTTCTCTGTTAGGAACGCAAATTATTTAAATTCCAACTTACTTGGGCTGAGCAGTCCTTGCAATTCTCAAGTCAGCACTTCCTTGCTCGGTTTAATCAATGTCTACGCTTTACTGTGCTCCTAGGAATTGAATACAGTCTTAACACTTCGTGATAATGGATGGACGGAGTTATAAACATATAAAACATTTAGTCGTGTGATGGACATTTATTGCACTATTAAACGATTCCTTTCTATTGAGTTTACAATGCTTATGCCCAATTGGCTCAAACAGAATATTGTTTAACGCTCGATTCTGACCATTTGCAACTATCAATAATTACATTTAATTTAAGGCTTGCCTTTTGCGACGTAGAACAAACGGATGTCCTCAGTTTGTCATTGAAAGTCAACCAGACAATTGACTCCAACTTATTTCTCCTTGTTAATTTAAGCTTACAATTCGAAAATGATTAGTAAAAGGTGTCTTCAGTTATTGGCATTCCACATTAAGTGTGCCTACATTCTGAAACTAATACCGTTTCATTGGGATAATGATACAAACCGAATTCTTATTCCAAGTTCTAAATTCTCTACTGCTGGTTATTATTGTTCGACATTAAGTTTGTTTGTTTATACAATACTTTTAATTATAACTTTCGTCTACAATTTATCCAATCCAAGTACGACGGCATTGGAGCATACAGTCCATTGTATTTATATCACTTCAGCACTTTTAGGGTACAGCATCTCTACAATTTTTGCGTTCAAACGAGATGGAATAATAATGATCATGAATCAACTCCTCGGTTACAACCAAAAGTGCCAAGGTGTGTGGAAGTTGACAAATTCTCAATAATATTTAAAGTAAATCCTCCATTACTCACTTGTCCAACATATACGAACACATTCTTTTGTGTGTAGATTGGTACTTGAAGAAGAAAGCCCCTCCATTCGAGCTTGGCTGTGAAAATATAATCGTCTGTGGAATTGTTGCTGCTGTTGCAAACACAATATGCTGCCCGTTCATAAACATCTTGTATCCCCATTGGGCATGCTACCTGAGTGCCTACTTTGCAGACGAGTATCATGAGTCATTCATCATAATATTAATGTTGTTACCCCACTTTTTTTGTATAACAGCTCTTTGGGCATTAGGGCTGTGCGCAACAACGTGTATCATCATTGGTTTTACTAGTATTAGATTTTTCAGTGTGGAATTAAGGTAAGGCTTTACCACATATGTGACGGGTTTCTTATTATAATTATTGAAAAATTTCCACAGGGCCAACCAGAAGAGCAAGTACACGACAGAATACCTCCGAACGTCTCCTGCCACCATGCACGCATCTAGATGTTTGCAAGTGATTTCTAATTCGGCTAATTACCATATGAGTGACATTGTCGTTATTGTGAATTCCATTTTGATGCCCTTTACTGTACTTTGCTTGGCAGCATTGATTCGAATCTACAGAATAGTGTCTGTTCCTGTCATGATAGCATGCGCCGCAAACGGATCTGTTGGAGCGACTGCACTTTACGTGATGTACTCGGAATTTGGCAACTACAATGAGTATTCCAAAGAATTGATATATTCTTGGAATTGTTGTACAAAAACAAGAGGAAAGGATCGTAAGCTACTCTCCAAATATCTCAAGTCTTGTCGACCGTTAAGATTTAATTTCGGATCAATGGGCTATTTCCGAAAGAGAGCAGGTATTGCTGTTTTCGGAAGTATTATTTCAAATGTTACGGACCTCTTGGTTCTTACGAGTAATATTAAATAATTCATTGCACCCTAATATACGGGCAGTGACTTTACACTTCGTAAAGTGTTTGCATTTTCCGTGTCCTTAATTTATTGTAGCTCTTGTAGTTTATAATTTGGTTGGAAATTCATTAAAAACGTTTCAGCAACCTGTTCATAACAATACTGGCGGTTATACTCTGAGCTTATGGAAGTGTTTACAGTGAAAGATACGAATGTTAATTATTTTAATTTTGAAATTTTTCCCAACTAGTTCTAGGTTATTTTAAACACAATTTGTCAGTTTTAGCCTGAGTCCTGAGTCCAAGTTAAAAAATCGGATGATTACTTCACCGAGTCAGATAAAAAAGTGTTATTAATTCTGACTGCGACTCCGTCCAACCGAACACTGAATATCTGATTTTTTAACTTCTACAATTTTTAAAATAAAATACATTTACTTATGGTCCGTCTAACCAAAAACGGTTGAAAAAGTGGACACCTCTGGTGACAACAATTTTGCTTAACTTGAAACCGAAAATGACATAAATTGGCTTTCATGTCATGTTTCATTAATTAATATCAATTAAATAACTAATTAATTGTATTTCTAAATGTGTACCCTTAATAAAAATTCAATAAAATCTTTTAAAACACTCGTTAATAAACTCTGCTTTTATTCTTGGAGCCATCATAATGGAGACTGATCGCGCGCGCGGATATAATTTAGAGAAAGCTTTACGCGAGACAGAATAACGGATGTCATTGAAAGTCAAGCTGGGTGGACTCCAACTTTTACTCCTTGTTAATTGAATCTTACAATCGCAAAATGATTTTGACCTATTTTCGTAGCCATTATAATGGAGACCCTGATCATCTAGTGCAACCATCAGTACCTCAAGTGCAAGCAAGATTTTTATGTAAAGAAAATAAAAAAAAACTCATAAACCCGCGCCCGGGTGCAGAAAATAGACGGACGAGTCTTTAAAAATGTAAAAGCAAGTTGAAGAGTTGTACATTTACAAATAATTCATAATGAAGTTCTGACACTGAACAATTTCAATAATTGATTTAAATGTGGCTATTAGCGGAGTCGAATACGAAATGGTTGTCCGCAGTTCTTCATAGACGCCTTGACCAAATAAGAGTAGACTGTGTTACCTGCATTTACAATAACATTATGAACTCAAATTATTTGAATTCCGATTTACTTGGGCAGAATAGTCCTTGCAAATTTTAAATTCAGTTTTGCAGCTGTACGATGCGATGAACGTACTCCGTGGTCTAGTTGACGGGGCTTTGCTGTACTCGGAATTGAAGTAAGAGCCATACGTTTCGCGACAAAATGGATGGATGTATTAATAAAAACACTGAGTCATGCAATTCACTTTTAGTTCATCAATAAACGAAATATAATTAATTATTTTATTTAATTGTATTAGGTTACCTTGTTTTTCGTATAAAAGATCATCCTCAGTTTGTCATCGAAATTCAGTCAACCACCACCTGACTATTTTTACTAGCTGGTCAACAGTCGCGCATTAGATCAACATAAAAACAACAACAGTAAAATCAACATTCGGACGAAACGCACGTGTTTCGGTTGAAGCGATTTTTTTGCACTCCGCTTCCTATTATATCACTTACGATTTTTTTGGACCAAATAAGCATTTTTCACAATATTTCAAAATGTCGATCGAGTAGCAATATCTCTTTGCTTTTTTTCATACGGGCGGAGCAATGGTAAAGCGAAAATCATAAATTATGTTTGCAGGTTCTTTTGAAAGGAAACTTACCGGGGTGGGCAGTTGTTTTTGGACAGTTTCCGCATGCCTATATCTTGCGCGGTTTGAGTGGAATAATTTTGAAAAAGATATACCGTATCCTTGGACAAGTTGGGAGATGTGATAATTTGATTTGTTGCATTCAATCATGCGGGCCAAAATGGCCACAGAAGTTGAGACAGTAGTGAGAACATTTTCCAGAGAAGGCTTCATTTTGGATGATCATAGAGGTTGAGAGATCACGGAATTGAGTTATCTTTGCGTGGAGTTTCAACTGTATCGGAAACCGCAGATATCACAAAATGGTGGGTCTTTCTTCACCAAAGTTTCTGCAATGCGATCCAGTAAATCGAGGAAAAAACACTTTATTCGAAAACCTGGCATTTTATCCGAAAAGAAGTACCCTCCGACACGATATGAAATTTCAAGGCGTCTGAACGCGTCACAAACACCTGTCCGGAGTGACCTCAAGTAGAATCTAGATGCAAAAATTATCTCTACCTGGAGGATTCCTGACGCGCCAATCAAATTTATTATCGCAAACCAGTTAAATCTTGTTCTCCATTCGAGCTGGATTGTAAAAATGCAATGTTCTACGGAATTACTGCTGGTTGTGCCAACATAAATCGTGCTTTCTTCCCAGACTAATATCGCGAGTCATTCAACATGATACCAATGTTGACGACCAATGACTGGTAATTGGGCATCGGGACTATGTGTAGTAACGACAACGAGTGGAATAATTTATTTCACTAGTATTTTTGCTAGTACAGAGTTAAAGTATGGTTTTACGGCATTGATGCCAGGGTTCCCCAAAAGCATTTTTCCTCCACCCCTTTAGATGTAGCTGGTGAAGTTGGAGAAAACTTTAAATTTCCATCGATGTTGGTACAAATTTGTTTGTCGAAATCGTTGATCATCGATCTTGTCAAAAAATGATTCAAGGTATTGTCAAGAAACAAATATTTTTCTAACTTCTGGTGATATTTGGACAATAAGAGTGATAGAAAAACGTCCAGTCATGTTTCAAGATTCCTTAGAGCGGTGCCAAGAGTTCAAAACACCTAAGTGATAAGGCGTGCTGAAACAGCCGTGCCTCCATTTGATTCGGTTGAGGTTGCAGGTGGTCTGGGGAAATAGTATGAGGTACCCTGAACGGACGTAGATTTTCCAGTAAAATCTGGATGGAAATCAAATCGTGTATCTTAACGGTATAAACTGGGAACCTTAAGTTTTCATTGACCATACAAACACATACTTCGTTTCTGATTTATTTTCTTTAACGAAAATGCATCTCAGATCACGAAACCTTTCAGGAAACCTTGGTGAAAGTCTCAGAAGAGTGTTTGAAAAGGTATCCTAACTAACCGTTCTGCGATTGAAAGGTTTCGATGTAAGTCCTTCGTTAAGAGCAGAACGCTACATCGAGACTCCATGTCAGAGTATTTTTCGTCGACGCCTTCTAAAATTTTCACCAGTTTTCTGATAGATTTCCACGGCACAAGAAGCATTTCTCAAAATAAATAGTTACTTAAATTCAAAGTAGTTTTCAAAGAGGAGCAAGTATCGAGGTTTTGAGAAGTGTGATTTCAAATGTTACAGACCTATTCGTACGTGCGACTGCGTGTAATGTTAAATAATGGATCGCACTTTAATGTCTAGGCGAAGTGACTTTAAAAGTGCCATCTGTTATTTCGTAATGTGTATGCGTTGCCCGTGCCCGTGCTACTATATTATTCACTGTAAGTATAAATGTTTACTTTGGATACAAAATCAATAAAATCGTTTCCACCACCTGTTAATTAAAAAACTGCTTAGTATACTCTAGATTTATTATTACTGTGAGTTCCGCGATGTCAGAATTTAAAAATTAAAAATCACATATTATGAGTCAATCATATTATGGCTTATTTCCGGAAGGACTCAGAACGTAAGGGTAAATTCTGGAATACTTACACTACCTGAGCTTCACCTCAGGTAGTGTAAAGCGTTGAGAGTTGAGATTTTGTTCAACGGTTACGGATGATGCTTACACTGACTTTGACAAAAGAAATCGAAAAATCACTCACATCCACTTGTGGGGGAGATTTAACGATTATATGGTTTGACATGTTATGAATTCCTAAAAGGCAAAGACAGCCATATCTGTTCTCTGAGATCAAATTTGAGGTAGAGAGAGTTTGGTCCCACATGGGTGGTTTGCGGGAAAGAATTTGGATTTTTAGGATTGAAAAACTTTGAATCCTTTTGAAACATGTGTATGTACAAGATTACGCACATACACAAACAGACACACAGACACCAGGTACTAATGGATCGAAAGCCACATCGGAGACTATACGCAGTGTACGGTGTACACAACAAGCAGGATTTCTGGCCTTTAATTTGATTATGTTGATGTTGTTGGTACACGGGGCTACCCACACCAACATTTAATTGACATGACCAGAGGCCGAATCAAACACTTTCACTAACGACGTATGTACATACTGCAGCCCATATGGATATTCAGTCCGATTGTAGTTGGGCCATAGTCCAGTTGGAAGGGGGCTAACCGGATTATACAGCTGTTGTATGCACTGATTTTATAATATTAACATGTAACATTAAAAACTTTTTTTTGTCATTAACACAATATAATAATACAAATAAAACTTGAATTTAATCATATTATTGTATTATTGTGATACTCCACTTCATTTTGTTCATCACAGTCAGAATAGTCAGAATAGGATATGAGTTAATAACGTTAAGAGGTAAGGCAAGTAAAAAACTGGAAACATGAAAAAGGTAAGGAATATGAACGAAAGTATGACCAACGGCCAACTCAGCCGTTTTCTACTCACGAGGGGAACGTCGGGACGGGCATTTTTAGAAAAAATTGAAAATCGTACCACTGATTCCTGATGCCAATCGAAATCTCGGATGACGTCACTCATCGCACATTTCAGGTTTAGGTCACCAGCTGACCTTGTTTTGAATTTTGGTTTTGTGTTTCTGCATGTGTGAATGGCATGAGCAAGGAGTTTGAACGGGCTTTCGGGTATAAGGAGAATCGGTAACTAGTAAACAACAAAATAAACAACTTTTCTCTAACCTGGTCGCGCATCCCATGCCAATGTATTACGGAAATCTTATTTCGCGACCAATGTTACAAGAAAGGGAATTTAATAAAAATTTGAACCAAAATTAAAAAATATTTCTACCTTTAATTCGATAACGAATTTTACCATTCCCTTCAGTTTTTTCTTGGGACTCAGAATATGGAAACGGAAATGGGATTGGATTTGGTCTAAGTAATGAAAATTTGGTAAAGATGGATACAGTTTTTATCCGTGAGGGAAATGGCTTGGATGGAACTGTGCGGTTACTATACCGTCCGTACGTGTGGATTCAGGTATACAATTCTGAGCAGTTCTGTATTCTCCGGCTTTTCTTATACCCGATAGCTGGTTCAAACTCCTTAGGCATGAGTGCCCTGTGCCTCGTTAGTCTTACGTTCCCTCCTCTTGCTCTCCCTCTCTTTCCCCGCACAACCAAAATTCAAAACAAGGTCAGGTTGTGACCTAAACCTGAAATGTGCGACGAGTGACGTTCATCCGAGATTTCGATTGGCATCAGGAATTAGTGGTATGAATTTCAAATTTTTCTCAAAATACCCGCCCAGGCGTTCCCCTCGTAAATGTGTCTAGCTTGAAACGCTTTCCATAGGAAGAAACGAACTTGGCAATGCCATTGGAGTTTAATTTAATTTGGTCCAGCTTTTTGCGGCATAGAACAAGCTCGTGTCCTCAGTTGGTCATGCGATGCACTTTTAGTTAAAAATATATTAGACAGTAATAAATAATGCCATTTAATTTAGACTTGCTTTCTCCGACGTAGAACAAACGGGTGTCCTCAGTTTGTCATTGAAAGTCAGACAGACAACTGGACTCCAACTCATTCTCTCTGTTAATTGGATCTTACAATTCAAAAATGATTAGTAAAAAGTGTCTTCAGTTATTAGCATTCCACATTAAGTGTGCCTACACGCTAAAAGTAATACCGTTTCATTGGGACAATAATACCAACAGAATTGTCCTTCCAAATTCCAAATTGTCTACTGCTACCTATTATTGTTCGACGTTAGGTTTGTTTGTTTATGCAATTCTTTTAATTATCACATTCGTCTACAATTTGTCCAATCCAATTACAACAGCATTGGAGCGTACCGGGCACTCTATTTATATCGCTGCAGCAGTTCTAATTTGCGCGTGTTCGACATTTGTTGCGTTCAAACGAGAAGCAATAATAATGATCATGAATCATTTCCTTGCTTACAGTCAAAAGTGCCAAGGTATGTTGGCTTGGTTTGGTTTGATTTGGCATATTCATTTGTCCAACATGATTTGCATGTAATACGAACACGTTCTTTTGTGTCTAGATTGGTACTTGAAGAAGAAAGCCCCTCCATTCGAGCTTGGTTGTGAAAATATAATCGTTTGCGGAATTGTTGCTGCTTTTGCAAACACAATTAGCTGCCCGCTCATAAACATCTCATACCCACATTGGGCGTGCTACCTGAGTGCTTGCTTTCCAGACGAATATCGCGAGTCGTTCATCATGATATTAATGTTGTTCCCACATTTTTGGCTTATCACTACTGGTTTGGCATTGGGGCTGTGCCTAACAACGTGTGTCATCATTGGTATTACTAGTATTAAATTTTTGAGTACGGAATTAAGGTAAGGTTTTACCACATATGTGACCTTTTCCCCTGCTTCCATTCATATTATTGAAATATTTTCACAGAGCCAACCGGAAAAGTAAGTACACGACAGAATACCTCCGAACGCCTTCTGCCATGACGCACGCCTCCAGATGTTTGCAAGTGATTTCTAATTCGCTCAATTACCATATGAATGACATTGTCGTTATTGCAAATTCCATTTTGATGCCCTGGACTGTACTTTCCCTGGCAGCATTGATTCGAGTCTACAAAATAGTGCCTATTCCTGCCACAATAGCCTGCGCCGTAAGCGCAGGGATCGGAACGACAGTACTTTATTTGATATATTTGGAATTAGGCAACCACAATGAGTATTCCAAAGAATTGATATATTCTTGGAATTGTTGTACGAAAACAAAAGGTAAGGATCGGAAGCTACTCTCCAAATATCTCAAATCTTGTCGGCCTTTAAGATTTAATTTCGGATCAATGGGTTATTTCCAAAAAGGAGGAAGTTTTGCGGTTTTGGGAAATATTGTTTCAAATGTTGTGGATCTCTTGGTGCTTACTGAGTAATATCAGTTAATGCATTGTACACTACTTATGGGCATTGACTTTGCACTTCGTGAAGTGTTTGCGTTTCCCGTGTTCCTGATTTATTAATTCTAGAATTGTACATATATACTTTGGTTAGAAATAAAAACGTTGTTGCAACCTGTTAATAATAATACTTGCGGTTATACTCTGGACTTATTATCTATCGTGAGTTCTGCGACATCAGACTTCACATATATTCCGATTCGAATGATGGGTTAGTTAAAAAAAAGTTAAAAAAATCACACGTCACCAGATGACCACTTTTTTCGCCAAATTTCGGTTGAATTGACCTTTTTTAAGTGTATTTTAATTAAAAAAATTAAAGGTTTGTAGAAGTTAGAAAATCAGATTTTCGGTGATCGGTTTGAGGAAGTCAGAGTATAACACTTTGTTGTCGACTCTGTCAGACCGATCATCTGGTTTTTTAACTGGACTCCGGACTCAGGTTAAAAGTGACAAATTGTGTTTAAAATCACCTAGAACGGGTTGAGTAAAAATTTCACATTAAAATAATTAACGTGTCCTTCACTGTTCACACTTCCACATTTTCCACTACGGATATGTGGGTGAAACTGAGAAAATTGGAAGTGTGTACAGTGAAAGATACGAATGTTAATTATATTAATTTTGAAATTTTTCCCAACTAGTTCTAGGTTTTTTAAATACAATTTGTCAGTTTTAGCCTGAGTCCTGAGTCCAAGTTAAGAAATCGGATGATCCGTCGACAAAGTCAGACAACAAAGTGTTATGTATTCTGACTCTGACGTCTGACTCCATCATACCGAACACCATAAATCTGATTGTCTGACTTCTACAAATTTTTAAATTTAAAAAAAATACATTTAACTAAGGTCCATCTAAGCGAAAACGGTTGAAAAACTGGACACCTGGCGACTACAATTTTGTTTATCTTGAAACCTACACGACATAAATGGGCTTTCATGTCGTGTTTCATTAATTAATATCAATGAAATAACTAATTAATTATATTTCTAAATGTGTACTTTTAATAAAAATTCAATAATATCTTTTCAAATACTCGTTAATAAACTCTTGATTCATTTTTGGAGCCATCATAATGGAGAATGATCGAGCGCGCGGATATAATTTAGAGAAAGCTTTTCGCGAGGCAGAATAACGAATATCATTGAAAGTCAAGCTGGGTGGACTCCAACTTTTACTCCTTGTTAATTGAATCTTACAATCGCAAAATGATTTTGACCTATTCTCGTAGCCATTATAATGGAGACCCTGATCATCTAGTGCAACCATTAGTATGCCTTAAGTGTAATTCAAGATTTTTATGTAAAGCAAATGAAATGAAAGACTTCTAAACCCGCGCCTGGGTGCAGAAAATAGACGGACGAGTCGTCAAAAATGTAAAAGCGAGTTGAAAAGTTGTACATTTACAAACTAGGATATAATTCATCCCGTCCCTGGGCTGCCTCAGAAGGGCGACCGAATGATCAAATACCACGAACATCAATA
>JAQFYE010003045.1:0-16295 GCA_034694305.1 Protaphorura glebata
GGCTAATAATATAATTTGAATTTCTTCTCAGTTCATTCCATGCAAGCCTTTCGCATCTCTACTGCTCGCAGTTTATTCTATTTATTCAAATTTCTACCCGTTCTTCCCAGGGCAATTTAACTTTGTTTATTTCTTTCTGCTCAACAATGAGCAGAGCGAAATAAATATCAAACAAAGTTAAATTGCCCTGGTTCTTCCTAATTCCTGATGGACATTAGAAGAGTTAACAACACTCGTTGTTCAACACTCGTTGTTCAACACTACTGTAACAACACTCGTTGTTCCGGTAGTTAGAATTATTTTTCGTCACGTCTCAGAAAGAAATTAATTATAGTGAGACCCGAGGTGCGGTCAGCAATATTAGGACGGGATCATTGGGACTAACCATTAATTTTTTTTTAAAAGTTTAGACACAGGGGAGGGCCAGGATAGTTGTAGTTCTAATTTAAAAAAAAGCGCAGGTCCATGTCAGTTTGCTGTTTACCCTGTCATTAACGTTTGTTATTTTAACAGCACAGGTTTAGTGAGAAATGTTTTATAATTCATTGTTTGGAGTATAAAACTCGTAAATACTCTGTTTAAAATAATTATGAAGTAGTTAATATTGTGATTCCTTCACGCTAAAATAGAGAAAGAAATATCATTTTTTGTTTGTTTATACACGATCGAACGGTTCTGCTAGTACGATAGCAGTGACTACCGGAGAACTTCGAATATAGCCCTGGGGCTGTATTTGCAAAATCTGTCTCCAGGTCAGTCGCTTTCTCTACTTTCTCCATTAGAGTGCATGGAGAAAGTAGGGGAAAGTACCCGGGTTGTAAACGAGACCGGGTTCAATTAGAGACCGGGCTTTACCAGGAAATCTCCGGTATTTCTTATCAGTCTTACGAAATAAAATTTTAAGGGAAAGCCGATGTTAAACCGTTCAGTTATCATGCGATTATTACCCAACTTGGATTTTTATATTTGCTTAATTGTGAGACAATATCTAATTACTATCCGTTCGAAATTCCGTTAAAGCATCAAGGTACCTCTGTGAGCGGGTTTTCTAAGTTTTCAGGCATCCATTTGAATTTTTATTTGTACTTGTATTTGTAACTCCATTAACAAACAATTTCATCTTGGACATGAATTAACTAACAATCAGTGAGAGGTTGCACTGAGTTTCTTCAGAAGCATCTTTCGTTTCATTTGAACTTTTGGATTAGACTTTTCCTCCTGTTTGGTTTTCCCTGTAATAATATCCAGGGAAGAACCCGAGCTTAGTTTCCCTGTGTTTATTCCGATTGTCGCTAAAAATACTCAGCACGGTTAGTTTCATAAAATCATTTCATTACTATTGTCATATGTTTTATGCACGCCTTACCCCGTCTACTGAGAGCCATTAGCTTCGGAAATTTAGACCCCGGCCTGTCCTAGATAATAACATAATACAAAGACAGATTTATATTTTATTGTTTCTTGTCATCTAATCCTTCACTCTCTTCATCCTGGGTTGGGTTGCCAGGAAAGTGTGAGACGTGAGAGATGTACATTTATTTTAAACTGATTCGGTGAATTCGGATTACACTCGAGTGGTTTTAAGGTAAGTTTAATTAACCCATCATAGATAAGAGAGATCCTGCATAAAAATTCATACATAGGTGTGCCTACCAAATATTTTATCCTACCTCTCTTTTTTCCGGCAACTGCAAACCCAAGGTTTCATTGGAGAGGAAATAGTTATGAAATACTTGTATTTCATTGCTTAAATTTTGAGGTTAAAGTGGTTACCTTCAGAATTTCTGGACTCTTCTCATTTTGAGAACCTGGTTTCCTTTCAGTAAACTTCCGAGGATGCAGGTCATCTTTTCCTTTTGCTGCGTTGCTTGAGGTCAACGTTCGTCCCTCCTTTGACTTAGGGATTTTCCTGAACCATTCTGGGAATGCACTTGTATTACTACTTTGTTCCCACAACTTATTTCCTGGTACATTGCCCATTCCAATGACAAACTCTGTCCCTTTTTCTTGATAATTGGTCCCTTCGTTGTCCGAACTACTAACCAATTCTTTAGCTTCTGCTATGAGATTTTCGGCCTTCGGAAATAAGCTAATATCGAATTTCCACTCTGGCCACTTTGGAAGTGAAGGTACTCTTGCATTTGTTTTTGATTTTGACACTGTATTCTTCTTCAATTTAGGAGGTACTACGTTATTAGAATTGTCATAATCTAGCCTTTTAAAAATGCCTGAAAGTCGTGATAGCATTTGTTTCTCCGAAGGAAGAAGAATCGCCTTCTTATATTTGCTTCCTTCATTTGAGGGTTGTTGTCCAGTCTTTCGCTCTTCCAACGCTTTTGAGTGTAAAACATCTGTAGATGGTATTGAACTTTCGGTCCTACTGGAACTTGTACTCTGGAAATTAGAATTTGTCCTCCTTGATAAAATTTGATCAATTTCCATCATCAGACGACTTTGTTTTGGAGTTAATTTTTCTTCTCCGAGACTTGCGCTTCCATTCGAAATTGAACCACAATTTGGATCCTTGTTAGTGTTGGTGGTAGGAGTAATCGCGGAAACGGGCGTACGCACAATTGAACATATTCCTCGTGCTTTTCGAACAACTGGTTTAATTTCTTCGACTTTATTCTCTTCCGCTTTACGTTTTTTCGACGATTCAAGAATCGGATTTGGAATCGTCGAAACCGTGTAATTTTCCGGTTCGATTCTGTTATTTCCGCCTGGGATGACAAGAGCAGGAATATGCCACGGCAGTGGAATTAGGGCTAACGCAAGAGGAAATGTTGAAATTTGGATTGGAAGTGGAATATCTTGGGTCACCTCTTCTTCCGAGCAACTACTCTCCAAAATACCTACAACTTCATTTCCCACGATGTCGATATTGTTGTTATTATTGTCTTCTGGATTTTCAGTTAACACGGGGGTTTCCGTTTCGTCTTCGTCTGTTGAATCGATACTGGATTCTAGGACAGTATGACTTGACGACGAAGGAAGCGGTGGAATTGGGTCTGGAACTGAAGGGGGGTAATTTTCTACCTCATCGCCAACCACTTTTTCATCATTCAATTCGTCACAAATTATTGGACATGTCGACAGAGATGCTAAGAATTGATCTCGACTTTCTGTTGTGCTGAATGCCGAACAGTCTTCTCGTCCAGGTTGTGTAATGCGGAGGGGACTTCGCGGTCTAGACTAAAATATTTTGATATTTTCGGAACTGGTCAAAGTAATTTCAGGATGTAAGACTTGTAAATACCTTAAAAAATGAATCCTGAGCAGTATTCTTCTTCAGAGGCCATGGACGGACGAGTTTCTTGTTCATTGTTAACGGTTTATAGCTGTAATTACCCGCAACATGTTTGCGGAAAAAGAAATGAGGTTGAATTGACCTAGAGGGAATCGTAAAATTATAAGGCTATTAGATAAAACCTCGGGGACACATTTCAATACAATTTGAAGTTGGGTCAATAAAGCCTCTAAAACGTTTAATAATTATATTGTTTTATGTGCGCATACTTTTGATAAATTCCATCCTGCCAGTATTTGTTCACCGAGTACTGATCATAAAAGCCTGAGGAGACTTCAGAAGGCAAGGAATCCATTGTTGTGACGGATGAGCGTGACGACCTAGGAGGATGAACCTGCTCGTGTTTTTAGTTCGGGTTGATTTTAATATTTTCTCAGGAAACGATTATTTTTTGAAAGAAACTATCATCAGTTTTGTTACCTCAGTGCTCGGATTTCTAGTGCTTAGCCCAATCGGTAACTCTATTTCTCTCCACCGCCTGGAGAAGCTTTGGGTGCGAGGAACAAATTCTTCCCTATTTTGCGGAACTGCTTTGACGATATTCTGTGCTTCTGTTCTTGATGGTCCACCAAAGTTTCCGTTTCTGGTCCTTGGTTTTGGCAGCGTCAGCATTGGTGTAAACTACAATGTAAATTTGTATTGAATTTTTTTCTAATGCTTGAAGTACTGCTTTTTAAACAAAGTATTTACTTCTTTAGGATCGGAATGGCTTCCCTTATATTCTTTTAGCAGCCGATCAGCCTTAGTTTCGACAACCGAATAAGGGTACTTAGTTTCTATGTAAAACTGTTTAATGTACAAAAGAAAATGAGACTAATATTAGGATTAAAAATTCTGTCGCCGATGGAATATGAAAAACTGCTCAGTCAAATCACCTGCTCCCGAAGCTTGAAAAGGACTCTTTCCTGAACCTGTGTGTAATCAATTAATTCTTTCTCAGTTAAACTACTCCCCGCTTCCTTCGGTAAACTTTTACTGTATTTCTCCATAAGAGCTTGTTTTGAAAAGACACGTGTTACATTGAGTACACACTTTGTCTTTTTAATTTGGTTTATTTTATATTGGTAAAATTTGGAATTTTGTTACTAAATCGGTTCATTTAATTTTGAAGACAATTTTGAAGACACCGGCTCTACCGATTTGTGTGTTTTTATCGAACTGACGTTTTTTTGGGTACATACATAGTGTTTATGTATTAGTAGTTTTTATTCCGGTCACACTGACAACACTTTCTTTAAGGTAGGGTCAAAGGTTATGTGTGAAGACCTTCATTCCGAAATCAACGAACTTGGCTGGATTGTCGCTGTTATTTCCGACGACAGATTATTGGAATAGAGAAATTGGTCCAATTAAGAACATGGTTGTCTGTAACATTTCCTGAATGAAGGACGGATGGATGGACAGATAGTAATACGAAAATCGGTTGTATCAATGAACCGTAACCGTTTGTTAAGGCAGTGATTTTATTAAAGAAATTTTTTCTCTCTACATATTAAAATTATCATTCCTCCGTATTCGTGATATTTTCCGTATCATTCTAAAAATGTCTGATTTTATTTCATTTCTGTGCTTCTTTCCATGTTATATGTGGTGATGTATTTATGCGTACCTATGTTCATGCAAACACTAATACAAAATTGTAATCCTGTATTTTGGCTATTGGTCTTGTTTCGCTTTGGTTTTCTATTAAACAATCCCTGGGCTTGTTCATGAATCACAATTACCGGAGAACTTCTGATATAGCCCCGGGGCTCTATTTGCAAAATCTGTCACCAAGTCAGTCGCTTTCTCCACTTTCTTCATAAGGGTGTATGGAGAAAGTAAGGAAAGGTACCCGGGTTGTAATGGAGACCGGGTTCAATTAGAGACCGGGCTTTATCAGAAGTTTTCGGGTAGACCACTTTACATATATATAAAACAGTAGTCAATATTTCTCCAATTGCCTGTAAATACGACGAGCTAGTAATTTCAATGTTCAAATTGAAATCAAATCAGACATAAATTGTGAGTCATAAACTCATTGTGAAAATTTTTAATTAGGATTTTTAGGGATTACGAAACTTTTTATACATTGTCAACATTTATGTACAGTATTTCCTCTGATAGAACCCGGTCTCCATTTCAACCCGGGTACTTTCCCCTACTTTCTCCATGCACCTTAATGGAGAAAGTGACTGACCCGGAGACGGAATTTCTTAACCAGAGCCCCGTATACTTATTTTTTGATTTCCGAAAATTCTATGGACCAACGACTGTAAGTAAACAAAATTAATTAACTGTAACGAATATAGCATGATTTGAGCATTACTGTTCAGGATTGAGCGATTCTTTGTCAAACATCTGTGAATTTCTTTATTTTAATGTAATTATGATGATACATAAAGAAAGAAAAGTTGGTTTCTTTCATTCTTTCTTTATTAATGTGCTGCTATACATACAAATATGGAAACTAACTTATTATGACAACATGGGAAGGAAGGTCAGTTTAGAATACGAAAAGTACGTTCAAACTATGCGGACTACGCTAATGAAATGCGACCTGCGAGGTTTTCTTATGGTTCCGAAAAGGGATAGGTCTGGTGCCACAATGTGAGTTTTAAGTTGGTGATAGTAAATTAGTCTATCTCCCATCCGACCCATCCCTAACACAGGGACATGAAGCACATCCAGCCTGTGTTAGCTTAGTCCTTTATCCAGCCTCAAATAATTAATTGATTTGGATACTCTAGTACTTGAAGGTGCTTTACTTTACGAATTATTACATTGTCTGGCAGAACGGAATTTCTTCCTTTCGTTCTAATGGAGTCTTGATTCTTATAAGGAATTAACAATGAAGGTTAATCCCCAACAGATAGGTTCGCCATGGTTGAGTTCCAGCCGCACAGACTTTCTCCGAACCCAGAACTAGAACTGGAGTTCATAGTTGAAAGCGGACGGCTTCGCAAACTAAGCAGTTTTGAGTTAATTGCTAATGAAATTTCAGCTCTAACCGTCAAAAATGTATTTCTTGAAAATTCGGTCCAGGTATCAAATATTCTAGACTGAGAGAATTCTTATTCAGTAGTTTCAACCTGAACTTCGGTCATTGATTCAATATGGAATCACACGTTTTGATTTTATCTCGTCTTCTTGCAAATATTCCGAAACAGAGAAGGGATCACAGATGCGATAATCTTCGCGTATGCTCGCGTTTAAAGGACGGTTATTTTTAGTCACCGAAATTTTCCGACTCGTACAATATGACGTCAAGCCAAGGCATGTATTTACAATAGCAATGCAGCCTCCAGTAGCAAATGTTATTTATAATTCAGCAGTTGGTTTTTCCTCTAGCATGCCGTAAAGTTGAGCAATACGAAGGTGTACGAACGATTACCTTCGGAAAATAATATTATTTTTAATGATAATGGCAATGGCAATCGTATTTCATATTGAGTGACGGAAATTAGCAGTGGAATTGTTTGACTTTGAACCACTTTCTGTTTTTAAATATTGACGATGGTCGCGTAGAAAATGAAAAAATAAGTTCAATGTGTGTGTCCAACTGTAATATTTTATTCATCAGGCAGTTTTTAAATCTGACTTAATCTGGTACGATGACACATCATTCTAAAAATTGGTAGAAACTAGCTGTGTAGAACATGGGAGAGGGAATCACAACCGAACTTAGTATCTTAGCTGGTTAAATATTTCACTGTCAGGAAGATTGATGGTAAAAGTATTGTAGTCACAGCAGCTCCAAATGTATTCGCTCCATTGCATTTATCTGAATTACAAGTACAGACTGTCGTTCGTCCTCCAAGTCCTCCTCGGTAATAACAATCGTTGTCGTATTTGCTCTCTTCCCATCCACAAACGCGACTTACGCGTTCACCTTTCTTGTCTAGAACGAAAAAATACGGAACATTTAGTTTGGAGTGTTTTTGAAAACTATCTGAATCAGAATTGCCGTTTACATCGGATACTACGCTTAAAGCACTAATAAAAAATACACACATCAACTAGTATTCACCGATCAAGAATGACCACTTATCACCTCTATACAAAAAGGGTTGCTTTCTAGGAGAGGTATCCGTATTATAGTAGCAAAGCGGTCAGTAAAGGAAAACTACTTCAAATAACCGCCATACAATGTCTGTCCGAGGGATCGAACCCACCGGCAATCCGAAGCGAGTGAGAAGTCGCCTGTACCACTTTGCTATAACAAACTGTCAGATTACTGTTCTGAATGTTTTTCTGTTCAATTCGGATTTCCCTGGTTCAGCATCATATCGATAGTGAACAAAGGCAAATATGAGGCAAAAACATCTGATTTTATTAAGATCGGAGTTATGTGGTTTGATATATTAAGATCGGAGAGAGAGAGAGAGAAAAGTATACGAAAATCTTGATCAAAGATTTGTCTTTCGAGGAATGTCATTGATGACGAGAATTGATTAATACGATAACAGTGTACAAATTTAAGACTATGGCCGTAAGTCAACTTACTAGTATTCACGTCGAAGTCAATGTTTGTAACGATTTTGCGGCAGAGTGTGAATGGTTGTCCTTCCGGTGCTACCATTTGCCCCATTCCAGCAACGCATTCTTTTGCGTAAGCTGGGTCAACGTCTGACCCATGCCCACACTTTGTATCGTTCACTGAGTTGCAAATGTAGCATGTAAGACTGGTAGCTGCAAAACAAATGAAAACACATTTTAAATTTTTTAAGTTTGTTGTCTGGCTGAATATTTAGTACTGGCTTCTGAGGCTCTAGATAGTTAACCGATAAATCTTTTTTTTTTCATAATGGTCAATCTCTCCAAGCATAAAACAGAATGAACAGAAGCAGTAGTTACCATCGGTAAGCTAGACGATAGGGAAAATTCGGGGTGTTTAGAATTGACAATGTCTATATTATTATTAAGTAAAGTGGTATTATTATTGTAGCGTGGAATACTGGAGTAGTGACGAATTTTTCGCGTGTCCCAGAAACTTGTACTATTTGCGGTCTGTCAGTAAAATGAGCTCGCAGATCTCGTAACGACATCGACATGCCATTCGGTAAAGCTTTTCACACAGATGTGCAATAAGCTCCAACTCTCCTTGTAAATGTGTGATGTGAAGGGGTCATTATGAAAATTTGATCAGACATCCGCACTAAGATTTTTCTTCAAAATAATGTATCATTCTTATTACGTGGACGCTAATACTGGGAGCTCAGAAAATTATGTCATGCCGATTATCGAGGATGAGATGGAACTGACAGCTCCTCTTGAAAGAAAAACAATTTTTATTTTCTAGTCAAAAGCAGATTCAATATGATACCATTTAACAAGACATCTCTTTGGGTACTTTAAACTCCCAGAATATTGAGACATTGGATTAATACTAATTTTAGAATCTGCATCTTCTTTCATGTATGAGTACATAACATGTATGTACGTAACCCGTTTGCTCCAAGGCAAGGCTTCAAACTCGCTACAGCTAAGCGAAATATTTTACTGTGCCAGCGTATATAGAAGGGAAATTTTCACTTTAGTTCTATTATAATATACATAGGGATGCGTTAGATTGAGACTAATCTGCAAACTAAAGAGTTGACGTAACGTGTAACGAAGTTGAATTTAATATTTGCCCAAGACATTATCGACCATGTATTATGTATGTTCACAATGAATAATTCATCGTATGCACGGTCCCGACTGTAATATGATTTTCACATGCATGCTGTTATTGTCAGTGCTAAAAACACTAATAATCTAATGGAAATTCAAGTGAATACGGAGTCTACGATTAAGGCATAAATTTATTCGTACAGGAAAATCGTAAGAAGTAATTTCTAGTTTTATTAACAGGCGAGTTTTCGCAGTCAATGGTGTTAACTAATAACTTTGTCGAAGGCTACCGGTCCATAATAGTATGTGGTCGTGAATACCGTTTTCTGTCCTACATTAAATTATTTTAATATCTGATCCGATACCAATAAATTCCGATTAGATCACTTAAAAGTCACAATCTCGAAGACTGAATTTATTTTCGGTCTCCACGACCGCATGAGGTCACCTGAATGTGAAGCCAGTGATTAAATTTTACAACTATGACCTCTGTTTATCCGACTTTAGTTATACTTACATTTCTAAACAATATGATTAATCTCAAGAAATTATGCACTCAGTAGTTCGACGGATTTCTACTTTTGTCAACTTTACTCGACGAGTAATAGGGAGGAAATAGTTTGTACATTATAGCCGGGTAATGAATACTGCATTAGTTAGATTTAAATTGGATGCGTTCCTACCGCGCCGAACTGTCTAGCGTGTTTAGCGCTTTAAAGATGCGATGAACTCATGCTATTTCATTCCAAATGTTGACCTATAAAAAATATAGTTTTCAACACGGAAGCAAATTATTATTCCAATTATAAGTCCCTTTACCTTCGCGACTTCAATTAAACGCTAGTAATTTGAATTAATTTTGAACCGCTTTGAAATTCTAGTTACTAAGTCAAGTATTTTGCCGTCAGTTAAGAATATGTATTCTCCGGCCTATCAACTTTAATATCTCTAAGAATTTTATGATACAATATAAAGTACTAAGGTACGGTGTAGAGAAAGTGATTAGGTAGTCGTCAATGTATCGAAGCTCAAATTGTTAATATTATGAAAGACTATTCTGATTTCAATCGGTGATGTCATGACGAAAAACAGCTCTTTTTACGAATTTGTATTTTAAAAAATTGGACGGTAGAATTTTCCATGGTTTTTCCGACTACAAAGACTACAAATTACCTCTTCCTACTTGTCATTTAAAATGATTTGAGCCAGATGAAAATTTTGACATCCCGTTAGGATGACATTTCTGAGCTGTTACACCTAGAGACTTCATGATAGACCGTATCGTTGAAAATGTTTTCCAAATTTTTCTTATTAAAAAGAAACTTCCAATTTGGTCTATATCTGCATCTTCACATTTCGACAAAATAATTGTCCTGCGCTGAGTTGGTAGATTTTGTTATCCCAATCTCCGATCTAGAATCGGAAAGGAACCCACGAATACGGGTTACTGGGGCACCTATACGTTCTTACGCACGTTCATTCGTCCCAACTCGTGTATATATTTCCCAACCCATTTTCTGTATTATGCGAATTTGGGACTCCACTAAAAATGGCCAATAATCAAAACGAAAATCCAGTTTTACCTCCTACAGCCAGAAGAACCAAAAGCACAGCACTATAAATTATTGCCTTCATGGTGAAGTAAAATTGAGTCTTAAGTTTGTATTTTTATTTGTGCGTGTCTCCCAGATCACTTCTTGACTGAACTGAGCAGAAAGACTTAGTTTTTGCTCAGACTTTGCTACGGAAAAGAACTGTGGCTTTGAGTCTAGAGTTCTGCACTAGGCGCCAGGCGCTAACTCTCCGATCTATCGTATTCGTAGCCGGGGATATGTGTTACGCAACGCAAAGATTCGCAAATAAAATCCAACAAGACGTGCCGATAATATTACGATGAAGGGGGTTTTGCGGGTGGAGTAGTACGAGTAACACATACAAAATCAGCTATATGTAGTTATTTTTTAGCATTCGTCTGACTTGGCTGGTTCAGACTGGACTTGCATAGCAAAAAGGTTTTATCTTCTCTCAGAATTATGTAGAATTTGGATTGCACACGTGTGAACTGGATGTTGGACTACTAACTCTTATGCCTGACTTCTGTTGCTCCAAATTTAATATCTATTTCATTTGCATTACCTTAATATGTGTAGAATTTGACTGGCGAAATGAGTAGCTAATTTTTACGAGGTCATGTTTGAACAAGCCTGCATCGTTTACCGTCAGATGCATCGGTTTGTTGAATTGATTATGAATTTCAAGGAAATGACCCGAAGGTTTCCCAAAATTGAAATATGGAAAGGCCCCATATCTGTAAACGTGTAAATTAGTATATTATACAGGCAGTCCTGAGGATTCTAATTACTAATATCATGAGGGATTTTGTGAAGGTACACACAACAAAGCAGAGGATGATTCGCGGGTAGGATTGCCAAAATTGTTCTTTAAAAATGTATGAATTTAAAATAGTAATGTTGGGGTTTAAAAAATGAATAAACTTTGGCAAGAACTCATTAATGACGGTATCATTGAAACCTGCGAGATTATGCTGGAATTATTTTTTATTGTGGGATACGACAGACGATTCAACTTTACGGAGAATACAAAATTTCGTATCCAAAATAGTTCGTCGTCTCAATGACAGATAGGAGTGTGATGTGTCTGCGTTAGAATTTTTCAGCAGATTGTTCAAATTGATTTCTAAGCGGAACTTGACTAAAATTCGAAAATCTTGGGTAGGTAATTATTGTATTCCACTTGCTGCGAAGAGCGTAACCTTAATAGCATAATTTAATTTGAATTAACTTAAGCTCAAGGAAACAGGTAGACTTGATGACTTGAAGTAGGTGGTAAAATGTAAATTCACCATCTGAACTATCAATATTCGTGGAAAAACTTGCGAGAATGGAAAATAGAATAGAAAATTTTCCATCCGAGACTGAGGTATCCGAAATTTAGTTTAGTAATTTTTAGGATGATCAAGAATCTCAGTTGTCAACACTTGAACCGTTAATTGGTGAATTATTTTTTTAAGTTTCTACTCTGCAGTGTTATTCTGCACCTTGAAACTGTATGTTAAATAAATGATTAGATTGGGACAACTGTACAACTAAGCATTTTGCAGTACAGGGTTGGGATAGAATGTTAGAGCATTGCACATTGTATGCTTCTACTATGTTTCTACTAAATGACGGGTTCAATAATAAATTACATAATAAATTAAGGACTGTCTAGTTGCAGTCGTTCGTTTCGTGCGTATAGTTCATGCGAAAGTAGATTTTGTCATGAATTCTGCTTTGTCTGGATACTAACGCAATGTCAATCTGTCATGTCAGCTCGTCGAAGTTATATAATCTCTTTTAAAACTACAGTTAAATTGAAGTCAACTCAGTCAATCAATATTTTTTAATAGGGACTCACTTAAATAACCGGAATAATTTTTTAAATTGTCATATTAGTCTTGGACAGCTTTCACATCAAGGATCAAGGATACCCATGAGTTATTTTGCTATTATGTATTTGCTATAGTTGTTATTCCCAAGCTATTTTGAATCTCTATTTCTAAAATGTTCTTAAAATAATTGTGTGAGAGCACTTCCACTATTACCAAAATTTCGTTCTTGTAACATCATTCTAAGACAAAATTCTGCACTATTGTGTTTAATTGATACTTCTCACAACAAGCTGGGAAGGCCGGACTGTAAATCAGTTCCCGGTATGATAGAGAAAGAGAGAAACACAAAAATTAAAGAAATTCCCATCTTCAATACGACTGCGTCTATTATTCTTAGCTTTCGGCGAAATCTGTTTATTCAAATTAGAAGTTAGAACACGAAACTAACTGACATTTTTATTAGTAAACGTATTACTGCACTTCAACAATAATTGAGATATGTTATTTATCCCATTTAATCCATTGTGAACATATACGTTAAATTTCGAAAGTGGAGAAATAGTCGGAGTGTGTTAATTTTGAGTTGTTTCATCTCATTCCATGAACTTTCCCCGGAGAAAGTTGAGAAGTACTGCTACGGCAGCGCCTGTCGCCAAAATAATGTTGAGTGACCCTCCAGAGATTCCGACCCCATTACAAGGTACATCTTCTTTTCCTTTCTTTATATTTTCTTTGCAAACACAAGACACAATTTGGGTTCCTTGGCTCCCTGCAATGTTTGTGCAGACTTTTACATCCTCACTTTTGTCTGTTCCTTTTTTCTTTTGGTCGTCAACCATTATTCCACAAAGACGAACGACTCGTTCTTCCGTCTTTTCCTTGGACCCTGTCAGGAAACACATCAAAATAATTCAAAAGACATCATTAGGACCTACTCGATTGTCAATTTTATGCTGAAAAAGTAGTCGTCAGTTTTATGCTGAATCTATAGTAATACGAAGGACGTGAGGGTTGAATTCTTGGAATGCTTTTCCTCAGAGAGTTGAGAGTGGAGATTTTGGTCAAAGGATAGGGTCGATGTCGAACACGGAATATTTTAAAATTATAAATATTTAAAAAATATTTAAAAAATACCCCCATCAGGGAACGCTATGAATTTTTGAAACGCATAGACAGAGCGCCTACTCTGTTTGAAATGAGTGGTTCTGGGGTCACGTGCGTGTTAAGAGGAAAGAGATTTTGATTTTAACTGAATGTATTTGAATTGAAACTCGGTGGTGTGTAAATTAAATTACGTTTTCTGGATCACGTTTAGCTGAAAAATGGTAGTTATTTTCCCTTTTTTCAGTGATTGGTGGATTATATGCCGGACATAGGCGGGCTTAATTGCTAGTTGTCATTCTCGATTTTATGCTGCTCTCACTTTTAAAATAAAAATAAGTCGGAAAATGTCACTCCCGGCTTAGAACGGATTCTCCACACAACAGACTCGGTTTTGCATGAGGTTCTGTTTGGTTTTAGCGGAATTTCATTGTATGGAGAGTGGGTCACATAGACGTGTATCTATTTCCTCTAAAAGGGCACTGCACGCAGCTTACGGGTCAGAGTAGGCTAGTCAGATTTGGCTGGATTTTGGATATATGTTATAGCATAGCCTGCTGAACAAATTTTGAGCAGGACCCACCCCGAAATGTAACCGCTAATGAACAAAAACCAGAAATATAAAGGGTACATTTCTAGGGACCAAACACTGCAACTTTTGAGCGTACAAACTTCACACAAATTGTTCAGCAGGTCAAGGGCTATAACTATACGATATCTAAAACCCAGCATACTCTGGCGCGTCAAGTGTGTGCGGTGTCCTTTTCCTGAAATGAAGAGTTCGGCTTTATTTTAATTTCATATTATAGTACCTACTTACCTATACTCAAAACTGTTATAGGCCGTAAATGTAATATTGTAATCTCAGCTATGATATCGCTACCGAATCGTATAATATATATACCATCTATAATAAGCGAATGTGGAATCCAATATGTATCATGCAGCGGGATCAGTTAAGTTAAAGAGGCGTTTTAAAAGGTAATTTACCGGTTCTTGCGTATGGGATGGTGATGACGATTTTTCGGCAAACAAATTTAGAGTTAGGTCCAGGCATTTCACCAGGCATTTCGGGAGTCATGTCTTTGTCTTTTTCTTGTAGAGAATTGACAAAATCCTTACTCAACTTATTGCAAATGAATTTTTTCGTCGGTGCCGTTTTGCATTTTTCGCCATCGATTGCAGTGTTACAAGTGTAACACATCACTGAAAATGAAACAAATGATAAACTAAGTCTGGTCGAATCAACTTGAGAATTTTTTGATTGAAGGGAGCTGTACTCCAGATTCATCACATTTATATATTTTTTTCATTATTCTTTATACGAAAATATCATTTTGGTGACAATAACGAATTTGGTTTTCCATTTTACTCTCAGAAGATACCACGCTGCACTAATGTATTTGGACTAACGGCAGTCCGATTTGTCTGATATAATACAGACTCTTACAACTGCCTGGACAGTTTGAAAGTTCCAACCTGAATTATTCGTAACAACAAGTCACCTTTTGTCCCGGTTGGTTTGGGGGCCACGATTAACTATTCTAAACCGCACTTTTATTGCTGAACCAACAACTGTGTAGACGACGATATCATCTGTGGAAACGTCATCATAACATAAAAGTGTATTGATATGACTTCATTAGTGCCGTCATTGCGGCTTTCAAAATGTGATATAACTTTAAGAATACTTTTCTGCATAATTTCTCTCAAGCCCAACCGATAATAATTATCGGTTATAATTATATATCGGTAATAATTATTTGGACAATTATTGTCCAAATTCGTATACGATGACTTTCGTTATGTCAGTAACGTGTGTTGATTGGTCCATTCCTTACCAATTAAACTTCATTGATTTGAAATTGTGATTGTGATAGGTTTGAAGGAGAAAAAAAACTTGAAATTATTGACAGACTTACGGCCAGAGTCGGCAGAATCGCATTGTGGGAAAAGCAAAATGATTGTCACCAAAAAACCAAGGAGAGTGACAGGTGTTCCTTTCAACATCTTTTTCCTGGCTGCTCCTTCGGAGCCCCAAACCTTTCGCAACTGCTTATGTACTACAACTAATACTGAAAATATTTTCGAAAATGAATACGAATTGGGATTTTTAGGTCCTTTCTTCCTAGTAGTGAAAATTTGAGTTAAGTGATCAGATTTTCGGCATTCAGAGATTGACTGGCGAGTGTTTATCCCAACAATCCAGGACGTTGTCAGGACGAACCTAACTGAAATGTTCTGTCTATAAAACTGAATTCCTCGTTCGAGCTGGCGAAGAGAGGCATTTTTCTGCAATCACGGTAAATATTTTTTGGGATTGGACGTAAGGGACCTCTACTGCAGAGAATCCCCCCGTACGATTTGCCCAAAGTCACCCCTAACAACTTTTCTAATAGTGAAAGTCGAGGTATCCATCCGTTTGACCCCACGAGGTCAGCAATAGTCGATGCATAGTAACCGCCAGATGGCGCAGTGCAGGTCAACTGCGCTGTCATTCCAACAGTAGGGATTGGACACCTTGTCCTTGTGTCCCCTATCTCCTACCGAACTATTTGTCATCTGATCTAGACAGGTGACCTCTTTGAAAGTATGTTTCAATACATCCAAGTGACGTGCCATTTTTAAGGGAAGCTCGGGAGGTTTACAAAAGTACAAACTTTTATCAACGAAATTTCCAATTGTATTTTATGAGAAATGATAATTCATACAACTCCAATCCACAATGCAATGCAATAAAGGTTCTTCAGGTCGCAGGGAGAACGCGTCAGGTCAGGAAGCAGAAACCTGAACCTGCCCAAACGGTGGATTCTCTGCTAGTGATTATTAATGTCTATCTAGAATCAATGGAGTCTTCTGACGTCACCGACAAATCGACACTCCTAACGTTGTCATGCGAAT
>JAQFYE010003046.1:0-16290 GCA_034694305.1 Protaphorura glebata
TAAGTACTTTTGGAAAAATAGGAATGTACTTGGAATTGGACTTAAGTACATTATGAAAAGGAATTGACCCATCTCTGCTTATATAGCTCTGAAGTATGAAATATCCTTCTGGGACCGTTCAGAGTATTTTGAATTATTTTAGAAATATATGAAAATGGAAAGGGCGGTTAAAAATAAAAATTGCCATAAACCGCAATGGAAAACTATTCTATACATCTTAACCTTAAAACTAGCTTTGTAAGTGCACGTGTACTAGGCATAATCGAAGATCCGAGCATGTAATGAAATCATTTACTGAACGATTCTATATTACCTCCAGATTTCACTATTTTAAAACTGTTTTCAACCTTAACCCCAGTCACATTCATAAAATCTATCGGATTTCCACTTATGACCCTAAGAGCGTCGAGTGCGTGTACTCCTCGAGGTAAAATCAGCATATTTTCCATTCGTATTTTAAATCGTTTTAGATAATTTGGACATTCACTCAAATACTTGAATAATGATCTGCATTCAGATATGATTCCCGAAAAAATCATCATATTCAAATTTTCAAACAAAGGTCTGGCAGTGCAACTTGAGAACTTGAACTCCTTACAGAAATGATCGCTCTTAAATTCTAGCACCCTCAGCGAATAAGGTAGATTCGTTGAAAACAACTGAGTACTTTGTTCGAACGATAAATTCCCTTGTAGCGTCAGATTTCGGAGTGATGAATTATCGCAAGTGTTGAACCAAGGTGGCACGGGGTCCTTACAATATATGTTATACACTAGTCCCGGCGTGCTTTCACAGTCAAACATGGTCACGCTCGTATGATTTGCAGTTAGAGGATCCTCATTCGTGTTTACGAGGTTGGAAGACACCGATATCAATGGTTGGATTGCTAACATTGGATTGTTAACATCACTCATGTCGTCCATCAGTTCTGTATGAAACATGTTTGGTGCTTGCGTACCGTGGGAGGAAGCGGCAACTGTTGCATTGAGTTGCTTATTCCATGGTTTATGATACAATAAGGGACCGAATAATAAGAGCAGTAATATGCAGAGAACTGTTGTGCCCGGCACACGAGATTCCTGGCGTCTGGGAAGATTTTCTGCGTCTGCTGAAAAAATAACCGGATATTGCTGCAGTTACCATTCTAGTTTCAAGCTCAAAGTCAGTCGCCCACCCATCCTTAATGCCAAATAACCATAAAATGTGTGGGCTCGGATCAGATAAGATCATCTGAGCTTTGATATGATCCGACATTGTCAGATCAGATAATCATCCTATCTGATCCGACCGTTTCATATCATATCAGATAATTATTCTATCTGATCTGACTGTTTCATATCAGATTAGATATCTGATATCTGATCAGAAGTCTCAGATCGGATAATCGGATATATGATCGGACATTTTGGTAAAAAAAACGGACGGATATATGGTACCTATCAGATGAAATGTTAAATCCGAATCTGATCGGATATTGATTCAAGCTATCCGATCTTATCAGATACAAAAATATTTGATCCGAAATTATCATATCAGATAAAAATGAAAAATTATCTTATCCGTATCTGATCTGATTTGATATCTTATCCAAATGATCTGATCTGATCTGAGCCTTAGTGGGCATGCAACGCGCGAATGGAATGTTGGTGTTTTTGGCCTCAAGAATGGCGAGACGAATTTTTGATTAATCTTATGGTTTACATGTGAGCAACATTATTCACCATAAGTACTCTGAGATTCGACGTCGCTATCATTTCCAAATCCACTACCGTCAGAGTTTACACCTGGACTGTCCCGCGTCAGTAGTTGTTCTCGTGAGCGTTGATCTGGTGCAGAATTCTCTTCCTCGGAAATTGCAAAACATATTACATTTTAATACAACACGTACATATGTCGGGGAAGCTTGGAACCATATGGCTTGTAAAGAAATTGCTTAGCAAGATCTACATTCGAAAAAATAATTTTTGAAACGAAATGTTCTTGTTTGATTTGACAAGGGTAGTATATACATCGGGAAATTGGCATCTTCATTTTTTCATTGTGATGAGGTTAAACACTGTGTTATAAGTCCCTAAAATGGGAATAACTACTGCGTCTGCACAAGATTTATGACAAAAACATTAGAAGGAAAATCAAATTCGTGATCTTGAAAATTTGATTAATTAAAACTTAATTTCTCTGTCTTGTCGAAAATAAAATGACCTTTCTTGTTGCATCAGAACCGTTGAACACGAGTCACATATAAGTTTTTTCGTACCTCATCCTGATTGTCTGGACCATCTGTTAGATTTATATTTGTTTCTGTACGGTCAGACCAAATCTTCCACCTGGCAGCTTCCAAATCGTCTGAAAATAAGAAGTACTTGTAATAATTTCAAATACGTAAATCACATCAGTTGATTCAAAATTACTTGCGAGTTTATTATTTCCAAACTCTTTAATTGTTGCAATCAGTCCATTGAATGTGAGAGGGAAACGTCCACATGATAACCGTGTGGTCAGTGTAAGATCCATGGCGTCGTGGAATTTGTGTTTCTCAATGAAGTCAGCTATATCTAGTGTCTTAGAAACATCCGGGCAATCCTGGAGTATCTTTCCCGTGAAAGCCATCCAGTCCATGCACATAGCCGTGTTTGTTTTCACTATCCGTTCAATGTCAGGAAGATGTTTATTTTCAACTACAATCCACAAATGGCAAATATTAACACTTTACTTTAAGATTAACCCTTCAATACAGATTTAATAGTACGTGATGAAGTAGTAATAATAATATCATATCGAGAATGTGCTATTATCCTCACGAATGGGAGGAGTTTTCTTTTCCGAGAACTGTCAATGGTGAGGGCAGCTCTATTCACATAGACGCAAGCAAACAATGAATTTGAATACACAGGGCAAAAGTATACAAATCCGTCCCACCACCATTTCTGCACGTTCTTAGGTGGTCACATGATCACGATATTTAAAATAAGTGATGCGTTTTGAGACATCGAGATGTTATATAAAATTCCAATGAAATTGTGAAGTTACTTACCCTGAAAGTCGTCATCCTGTACTACACGCATCATTTTCGTGTTCCTAAAATCGTCGACGGGAATCGATCACGGCACTGCAAAAATGAAAAAATTATTATAATATTATTATAAAAATGAATACAGGAAGAGACATGGCGACACTTTGGATCTATCTGTTTGTCACGCCAACTAATGGCGTAACACACGCCACTAGTGTGTCAAATCAGGTACATTTTGTCAACATCCACCGTGCGATATATTCTGTATTCTGTGTTATCTAATCCTAATCTAGTAAATGTAGTGATATTTCCCACAGTAACAGTAACGTACGTTTACATTGTCATGTATTCTTCTGAATGACTAATTCGAGAAATATTGTTATCACTTCAAGAACTGTCACAAGGCATATATTTAATATAATGTCCCTACTGATGATAGTTTTTATGTTCTGTATCATGTATGAGGTGTAAAGGTTCTCTTGCTTAATTTAACAGGTTTAAAATTTAAATTGTAAGAATACCATCTAGGCTGAATATCAAATTGCGTTAAATCAATTTCTAATAATCCTAATCAAAATGTCATAAATAGATAATGACCCAAATGCACCACCTGTGGTACATTGATAGGACTGAAATACATTTACATGAAAAGAAGTTTCAGGAAGAAGAGAGTTTTATTAGACTGCATTAACGATCTGGATAAGGAAGATGTGGTGAGACTGGTGTTAAACTTTGGAATGAAATGGGATGTCTATACGAATTGACCAATCACAAGAAGCGAGTCCACCACTACACATTAAACTTAAACATGTTATACGTGAAATATGTAACTAAGTAAATAGTATGTTTTCAGCATATCTGATATCGCGAAGAGACTTGTGTTGCAATTTTGGATCTTTTTTTAAGACAGTTAATTCGAATTATTACTCCGAATTTGTACAAATTGTCTAGCTAATATGCTAATTTTTTGGAGAATCATTACTTGGCAGAGAGAGAATACAGAGTATTGCCTCAAAAGAGTCCAATTGTTTGGCCGCGTTTTTGCATGGATACAAGAATTTATGTTATGGCCGGTGACATGAAAGTCATTGATAAAATACGAGCCATTGATTTGCATGTTGATTAGAAATTCTGTCATGGCCGTAACATAAATACATAAATTCATGTATCCACGCGAAGTCTCGACCAAACAATATCCTGTACATTTAGTAAGAATTAAGAAAGGGTAGTCAATATTGTACCGACCTGATTGTCATCGTGACATAATGACATTAGTGCGTAGACTTCATGCAATTCATTTTAAGAACGCATACCTAACCCATCAACACTAACGCCGAGCATATAAGTCCTAAGTTAGAAATATTGGTTACTGGTTACAACTATAAATTCTATCATATTTGTACTTACAAATCTTCGAATCTTGGATTTTATCGAAATTCTGAATTGGACAGAAGTAAAAGAGTTGTAATGTTAGACTAAACATTCAAAATGTACACGAAGCCTAACATTACAGTGTGTAGCCCGCGAACTTGTTTTCGGAAGTGTTCGTCCACAATGAAAAGCCCAATTTTTTAGCCGGTGTTTCCCCATTCAAATAATTTGAGTACAAACAAGCTAGGAGCTGATACTCTGACTGAATTAGGAAGGAAAGGAAGACAAATTATGGCAAGTATTGCATTGTGTCCTCCACTATAATGTCAGGTTTTGCAAACATGAGTCAGTCAGAACAGACGACAATCGTACGACTGGGCCGGTCAACTTGTAAAACCCCCGACTCCAATTTTCACCCAATCAGAATTATATGTATTACCTTGAGTTGATATAGGAAGGAATGGTTGTAATAGCTGGACATGATATCCAGATGTGATGTTGCGGAGAATTTGTAAATTAAAGGTAATATTATGGTAAAATTGGCCGTTTTCTATTCCACTAACATGAAACTGGTTAGCTGTAATTCTTGTCATAATTCATTACAAAATATGTGATATTCTGTTTCTAACTTGATTATGTTACGCAAATAAAGTGGTAATTGGTAGAGACTCCACAATAGATAATGATGCATAACTTATCCCGTGGGTACTATTTATGAGAAGAAGGCAAATAACATGTTCTGGTTGAGCAGTCTGACTGTAACTAATTCTTAATTCAATCAATTCTTAAACACTTCCCATATTAGCCATTTGAATGTGTCCATTGGAAATGATGGATCCACAGAAATTTAAAAATTGCATAATTAGTACCTTACCGCCATCTAAACGACAAGAACAAATTTCAATCCGTTATTATGGAGGAAACGGCCAACATAGTTTCTGTCTTAAGGATAATTGATTAAATAATCGAGTATTCCAATCCCAGTGGCAGATTTTAGGGCAGACAATTCAAGCGCTATTCTGGATGTCCCCCGAAATGGGTTAGTTAGAGCAAATTAACCAAAAATATGTGATGATCCCAACGTAACTACGAGCGATATGAAACTTATTAGCATTTTAGGTGAACTCACACAACGTCATATCAAAGTTTTAAAACCGACATAACTAATATCATAAATTGGTTACAACCTGTAGAATCGGGAATATGTCCAGATGCCGACATAATTTAAATCCATGCGAGCTGTGGCAAAATCTCGGGGCGACTTTACACTCGAACGTACCTCAATTGAACGAAAATGTTATTGAAGTTATTAAATTTGTGGGAACAACAGGGTTAGATGATGTACGTGAGGTATCCAAATATATGTCATTTTTACTACCGTCAGATTCACCAGACATGAGATTTTCCTGTGACATAATCATTTATTATACTACTTCCAATATACCAAGGATGTATTAAAAGCAGGGGAATTTTACTCAGACTGAATTGAATTGTGCCTGTATGGTGTATGTTCCTTACGCGTGACTTGAGTTGCTCATGAGAATAAAACTAGTTCAAATTTGATAAGATGGAGTTACGTAGCTTCTGGATAAAATCATAAACCCGGTGATTGCCTAGGAAAGTAGTTTCAAATTATTTCTGTCATTCAGTATCCTCATCAAGCTTGGCATCAATAACGAGACAAAGCAGTTGACCTTCTCGTGAATATGAAATCCATTTTCCGAGCAGAAATAATGTTAATCTGTTAATAGACTCCGGTGAATAAATTAACTAAATTTTATTAGAATCCATAAATTTAGATTGTCAAACTTATTACCGTGTCATTGATATTTTTGATTTTAACTTTTCAGACTTACATTTATTGCGACAGCGTGAAAGTATGGAGCATAAACTTTCCAGCAAATTCATAGCAGTGTTAATACCATGGAAGACATCGTTCAGTGTGTGTGAAAAGGCGAATTACGGGACGTCTTACAGAGAAGAGCAGGACTTGAGACTTCTGGCGCAGCAGTTCTCCATTTGCAAGAAAATAAATATTTCGAACAATACTTTCCACGACCGATTCTACGGGGAAAGTTTCCTTGCCGATGTTTTGTCCGACCTTCTCACTACTGAGACGGTAGCTGTGTCAAACCCGGGTTAGGCACACTAAGATGTTAAATGCAGTCAGGCTGTTGGAAATGACTTCATTATAATGATATCCGCGAAGTGATAAGCTACGTTCTTTCATTTCGTCGATGACTATTCTCCTTCAACTTCTGTTTAAGTATGTAATTGCCACACAAATTAAAATAGTAAGTCCATTCATTTTATCATTATTTAAACTAATTTCAATTTTTGATTTGCAATGTAGCCGATGGATAAAAAGTAATTCCTCATTTCGTTGGACATACGAAACACGGAGACATCCCGGTCTTCTCTTAAAAATATGTAATTCCGAAAAGTTTGAATATATAGGAGAAGCCATTTTTTATCTATGCATCAGTTAAAATGGAACCATCTAATACTACCCTATTGAATAAATAAATTTTCTCTACCGAAAAGTAACTATGTCCCTGCTTTACTTCTAAGTAGCGGAGTTCTCTTTTAAAATTGTTCGTCCGCCGGAAAAATAAGTCCGGCGCGGAGAATTAGTTGCTCCACGTTCATTCTTTCAAATGATTTACGTAAAAATATGTGTAGGGCATATAAAGATTGTAACGGATTAAAAAGGCACAACATAATCTGGACCTATGCGATACTCTAACGTTTCTTTCTCGTCAGAGACAGTCGTAGCATGCACTTTTAGGAGCAGATAGAATTTCCTTTGTAGTACATCGTAGAGTTTCAAAATAAATTAACGAGCTTTTAAGAAGCAACATAGATGTTGCACTTTCAAAATAATCAGAAAGCAGAGAAAATGTTACCTCGTGACCATATACCTTCATCAGGCAACATCACATAGACTAGACTCATGCGACCTTGAACGGTTGGACTGGGTAAGTTACCCTTAGATTGTAGGAACCAACAACAATGGACGTGATTTGATACATTGTAAGTTACACGAAACCGAAATATCATAATACCGAATTGAACCGGCGTTTAATCGGACCCAGGCGTCCATTGAAGCCCCGGCGTCTAATTTAATCTTATGATCGGTTATTTACGGTAGCCTAACTTAGTAAATTATGTTGTTGTTTAAAACGTTTTTAACTCACTTTAATGTTACTAGTCATGAAATTTGGCCAGCAGGCATGAACGTACGAGTATTAAATAGTACCAGAATATGTTGTGTATTCCTTGCTCTCTACTACGTTTTTTCTTACGCACTTTTGGGGTTGTATTATGAATACTGTTTACATACAAATGGAGTGCCTTATTATGATGCCGAATTTGTAAATGTCCATTCTCAGGGAATATCAGATAATTCTTGTCACATCACTAGGATTTGATTGGACGTTTCAAATTTCGTTACCTAGAAGCACTTATTATTGTGTGGGGCAAATTGAGGTGTCCAGTTAGCTTTGTCCTCCACTCTGTTATGTTTGGTCTATTTGGAGAAAGTTGATTTTCACTGGCAAGACAGTTGGAGAGAAAAATGCATATGTTCCATGAATAATTGTTTGCGAACAAATGTACTATTTAGTTAATGTTTCTTCCTTTCGTTGTTATTCATCTTCATTTATGTCCGAATTAGAAACAATGGGATTTTAGAGCCATCATGCGGTAATTTAATGTCATGAGTGAAAAGTGTTGACTCTCATGTCTTGTCATCCAACAAGAGACACCCCCAGTGCCACGTTGTTGTACCCATCCACCATTTCACAGCACTCCTTCTACTTTCACTCAATTCATCTCATCACTTACTTACGACTTGGACTTTCGAGTAGCGAGAACCATTTTGTTTATAGTCATTTTGCGTAAATTCTGGTGAATAAAATTCCGACTAAATTCAATTGTGGAGTTTACGTCCTTTTTATTTCTTAGCCAGTTTTCGCGTTCTTCAAAGGACATCATACAGTCAATCAATCGTGTCAGAGTGTAACTCAGCGACCAAGTCGCAACTCAAACATTTAGAAAAACATTGGTCTAGCTCAGATTAAACCAATCAACAAAACAATAATCACTAAACATAAATATAGGCATGTATTTCTGCATATTTGTCGAAACAAACCCATGTAGAATTCGGGTGATAAAGAAAAACGACACACTTGATATAGTACTTGACCTTGCTCTGTATTCTGCGCCCGCAAGGACTTTCGTATTATAGATGAACGCATATAAAATCTCAAGCACGTATGTATGTAGTTCTAACCGGTTCATTAAAAAGCAATTGTTGTGTCCATGCCACCGTCCGTTCTCCTTTCGAACTACACTACACTCGAAAACTTGTCTGCCGGTTTATACATAATCATAATGCTAAGAACGGCTGCTCATTATTTCGCCTCGAACGTGGAGGATTCGACTTCCTTGAACTGACAATGTCCTGTGTGGATCATGGAACGTGATTTGTTCTACTGAAGTTCTTCCCTACTATTAAGGATAGCTTTTCTGCGCCAAATGGAACATCCAAAGTATATTCGGCTGACAATATTTATGTTTGAGATGCCTTACTATTACTGTATCAACCTTTGTACAGGGTGGCGCACAACCTTTGCTCCCCCCTCGGCAGCCCAAACTGGGGTAGCCGGACGGAAAGTGAGATATGCATTTTGTAGAGAATCTTATTGCGGATCTATGAAGCCACTCCGATTGAAAATCCGTTGCGCGTAGCGGCGCTGACGAGCGTTTAAGTAAAAATCGGCATGAAAAGACCCCAGAAATTAGGGTTTCTGCTACGAAAGCATGCCCAAAATAATTTTTTTCGAAAAATCTGTCGATGCCACCTTTTTTGCAATAATTTTATGCAATTTTTAAAATTTTGTTGGACCGGTTTAGAGAAAATCGATTTTACGCTGCCAGGGCATTTGGAAGGAAAATTCTGATTTTCTTTGCCAAAATGCCATGGGAACGAAAAATCGACTTTCTCCAAACCGGTCCAACAAAATTTTAAAAATTGTAAAAAATTATTGCAAAAAAGGCGTCATCGACGCATTTTTCAAAAAAAATTATTTTGGGCATGTTTTTGTAGCAGAAAGCCTATTTCTCGGAGTCTTTTCATCACGTTTTTTACTTAAACGCTCGTCAGCGCCGCTACGCGGAACGGATTTTGAATCGGAATAGCTCCCTAGATCCGCACTAAGATTCTCTACAAAATGCATATCTCACTTTTTCTCAGGCTCCCCCAGATTGGGCTGCCGAGGGGACCCTGTACATAATTTCAGCAGTAAAACCTTGTGAGTTTTAGATATTTCGCTTTAGTGTCTCAATTCACTTTCATTAGTTAGTACTTTCATAGTTAAAGAGAGCTTGTTGTTTGCATTCCTAGGGTAACGCTTTGGATATAATAATATGATACCATCCAGTTTTCGCTTCTCCCATACTTATCAACATATACATACATATATGTATGTTGGTTTTCACACCCCGACGGAAATTATAGAATGTTCACATTAGATTAGCGATCATTTGCGCCTGCGGAACATGTGCGAGGTCAATGTTGACCACTGGGGTCATTTCACCCATCTCATCTCCTTAGAGCCCCCCCACAAATGATACATCTTTGGAAAGCCCATGGATTTGTTCTCCCGAATCCGAAAACCCGAAGTTTCTAAGATTACCCATGCATGGGCAATCTTAGAGACTTGTGACGTCATGACGTCACAAATTAAGGTCAAAATTGAAAAATCGAAGTCGGATTTCCTGGTAAACTAATGCTCGGAGAATGATTCTGTCGGATTCGAATTCCTGGGGTCCGAATTAACAAGAATCAGTCAAAAATCCCAATATGAACAACTATTATGTAATTCCATCACTGCGGGTTGGATGCATCAGGAGAGAGCTGAGTCTGTGACGATAAGCCCAATAGGCGAAATAAATGGTACTTTATTTATTTATTCATATAAAAATATATTTGTATTCATGAAGATCATGGATACATATTATACAATCTGTATTTTTTAATATAATGAGTGTAGATTCCTTCGCTTTCGAAATTATACTCTGAATCACAGTTAGAGAAACTCACTTTCTCGTCGAGAACGCTTTTTAAATCGCGATGTACTTCAACTTACGGACAGCCGTGAGGTCACAAAGCGCACATATTGTGTAATTATTAAATTGTACTTTCAAAGTCAACCCCGGACCATGAATCTGGTGCCTGGAATATCTTTTCAAGAATCTTTCCAACGATACGAATGAAGGGAGACTGATAATTCCATTGTTCAAAATCAAATGTTCGAGCCTTGGGAACTTCCATTTGTAAATCCATGTAGATATATTACAAAGCACATCGTTTGTCATGATAAATTTTTTCACATTTACGGTCGGGATCATCTTTGACAGTTCCGCAGGACTCATGTCTGTTGACCCCATACAAAGTTGGTCAATATCCAAAGTAAACTTCTCCAGAGAGTGGAACGTTGACATAAAGAACATTAACCATTTTTCTGTCAGTTGTTCCGAAATAATAAGTTCCTTGACGGAGGCCGTCTGAATATTTACATCTGTTGTTGGCGGTTCAATTTCTAACATATTTGTTGGGGATGCAACTCGCACGACAGTTTTGTTTGTATCAATTTGGTACAGGTCAGCCACGTATACTATGGACAGCGTCCTTTCGTCCCTTTGGTCAATCCCGCTTTTTTCTTTTGAACTTCCCGACGTCGCATCATCATCCAAATATTCCGTATATTTTTCGAATTTCAAAAGAATGACTGAATCGGACTCGTTAGAGCTTGAAATTTTATTGAAAAGCAAGATAATGCTGAGTGTCACCGTCACGGCGACTATAATGAGCAGGATTAAAACCGCTAAGCGTTTGCTGTAAGAAGTAGCAAAAGATATTAAAGTTAATATGTCTCCACCTATGATAACTTGGAGATTATACTTTGTGACGAAATATGTGTATGTTTTAATATATTTCAAACGTTTATTTCAAGCTGAATTGTCCATTTATTATTATACATTTTTTGGATTTTAGGTAAATTCAAAGAACCGGTATTTTTATCTTACCTGTCAGAAAGTGGCTGCGTGAGTGGTGTGCTAATTAATTTTACCAATTTGAAGGTGGCCTCACCAATGAGTGGAGCTTCAGAGCTAATTGCAACATTTAAAATATTGAATAAAATAAGAATGTGGTTTTGCTAGCTCCAAGAATAACCAAGTAAAATTTTGAATTTATTTCATTTACGGCCCAGGGAATGATTTTTTAGTTTGGATTAAAAAATAATCTTTCATGGAAGGTGTAATCTGTAACAAAATTTATTAGGCATATACCTGGACATCGTGGCAGAAGTTCAAAATGCAGAGGGTCCTCAAGTTTGAGAATCAGTGGGCGAAAGTTAAGCGGTCACAAGATGGCATTCGGAAATTCTACAGTGAAACATAATTTGTATCAGTCTTCAAATACTAGGTTCATCGGGCATGGATTATTCTTTCACGCCATCATCGGTTTGAAGTTACGTTTTCGGCGTCTGACTGAGGATATCAGCAATGCGAAAGTGGGGGCATTTTGTAATATGATACCACATCACTAAATGGTTCGGTCTCATTCACATGGTTACCCGGGACAAAAGGGGTGACACATGAGTTTTCGAGTAAGTTCATCGTTGTAAGTTTTTGGTGTTGTATGCTGTACGTATGTTGTGACCTAACTACCATGCACGGGTCAGTAAAGTAACCATTTCGGTAATGAGCTACCACAGATTAACCATAAACAAACACTCTAGCACAAACCTGTCTTGAAATGTAAACCGCGTCACGGTGACGGGACACGCTTATTTGAAAAAAAAACAATTAGTTCGCATTACCCCACTGGATAGAATAGAACCAGTTTACGATGGATCGTTTTCAAACAGATATCCAGTTTTTAGTCGGTCATGTACGGTGTGTTCTTTTGACCCTATCAATAGCAACAGACTGGATATAGAGGGTGTACCAGAATGATGTAGCCAAATCAATGTTGATTTAACTTTTGACCAAATACTTCGAATTAAATGAGGGTAGACGCAAATTGAAGCTGAAGTACAAGCGGAATTAATAAAATTTACTACGAATGATATGGTAGCTAGGAGTGTGCCCCAGATATGCTTAAGCACTTTCTTCACTTTTTTAACATGGGCTCCTATTTATCCGATTTACGGGTAATTTGATTTTCGGCATAACAACCCTTGTTGAATTCAACAATGTATGACGTCATTCTGGAGAAAATTGGTAATTTGTTGTCTGAAATGTGTCTTGGACAGCCATTTTTTTCCATTGGTAATCAGTAACGGAGATCTTCATAGCCACCCATTTTGGATGGTGCCGTAAGGGTTTGAAGAAAATACATTATACGTAATAAAATTGTGTAAACACTTACTTACGTATCTACAATCGTGCTGCATTTCGGATGGTCCGCGCAAAGTAATCGGTCAAACTATTTTGAAGCTTCGGTAATACTATTGCTTCCAACAATTGATACAACAAATATGTCGTGGATAAGATTTTTTAAGAACAGAATTCGAGGAGTTCTTCGCAATAAAATTGAAAGTGCTCTACCTGCAAACTTTATAGTGGGTTTTACGCTTTCAAGTACGGAACAGTTTATCATATTATATTGCATTTCATGTGCCCATAAAAAATTTGTATACAATGAAGTGCGATAACACTTCGAAATCCCCCATCCGCCATCAAAATTCATACAGATGCTGCTGTCCACCCATTAAAGTAAGACAATCTAATGATTGCATGCGTTATAATTGAAATATATTTTTCTTGACGGTATATAGTCATAGTAACCAAGGTGATAACTCCTGTGAATTACAGTCCGATAGGCAACTCGTTATCAATTTACGCAAGTTTGAGTGTTGTTGTACATGTTTGTTTATGTAAGTGAAAAAATATTGCTAGTCCATAGACGAAATACAGGGTGACGCATAACCTATCAGTCTGCAGACAAATCCGTGGAAGTCTGACAAAACCTGAGATATTCAGTTCGTAGAATCTTATCAAGACTCGAAGAATAATTTCGTTTCTAAAATTCGATTTATCCAGCAGTGCTGGCTAGCATTTTAGTAAAAACCGTCATGTGATACGACATCAGTGGCGTCGTAACGGGGGTACGCGCAGGGACACGCGTCCCTAGGCCCAGCGGTTTCAAACTTACACTAGATAGAAACGAATTTTAAAAAGGCCCCAAGCTCAAGCCAAGTAAACGCATTGTTTGATGCTTTGATGATCCAGCGCCCCGATGCGATAGCACACAGAAATAAATTATTTTACAAAAATCCCGTAAAAATGTAGAGGCTCTAACCTTACGAGCCCACCTTTAATGCCGGACTAGATTTGATTTCGTTCATTTGTTTCATACATTCAATTTTAATTTGTCAATTCTTGAATATTCACTGGTTAACATATGACTGCGATATTAGCTGTCAGTAGAGAGTGCGAAATATGAGAAATAAACCGTTCAAGGCCCACTTGGGGCCCAGTATATTCGATGCCTGGGCCCAACTGTTGGGTCCAGGCATCGAATATTTCGTGAAAGTCGATATTGTTGCTACAGTTAAAGTCAAGAGGTCAGTTCCAGACAAATTTCACAATCACAATGTCACAATCGGAAAGGCAAGTCTTTCTGGTCTGATAACTTGGTAAACACACTTCAGAATAACTGAATTCAAAGATGGCGTTCAAATGGAAACGACGATTGCTAGTAGCTTTGACATTGAGCTGTATAGTGGTTTTGCTGACATACGAAATTAATGTCGCAGAAAGATGCAAAAATTAATTGAAGGGTGTTCTAACACGGAAAAAAACAAACCTAGAAAGATTTCAACAAATCAGATTTCGGACAATATTATTTCAAAAATTAATACTCGGTTTTAGATACATGACATCTCAAAGGGGAAATCAAACCAGCCCGCTTCTGTATTTCCGAACACCAAAACTGATTTACGTATATATTTAAGAATGCCAGTTTTCAGAGCTCAAACTAATAAAGGATTATCTGCGTTCTCAAATGGGACTGCAGTTTCTAAAGCTACACTGCCAATTGACCATGAAACTAGATTTGACTGATTTGACGGGATATTATTTCGTTTCCAACCGCTAAGAGCGGGCGGGTTAGTCTACATGCAGCTATGAATAGTTCACTATAACAGTAGGTACGGTTTATTGTATAGTTATTTAAGTTTGTTGACCAGAGTCACCAAGTTATGTTAACTCATGTGATTCGACGAAAAAAATATTACGGCGGTACCCCATTTTGTTGTGTTAATCGCGCGTTTCTTTATCATATTATAAGCGTAGGGGCCCAAAAATATACTTTGTCCCGAGGCCCGAAAATTGTTACGACGCCACTGTACGACATACACTATTCAATTTAATTTAGCTCGAAACAAACATTGAATTTCATCTTGAAGGGCATATGCATATAGATTTGTGTATAAGTGTGAATCAAAAATTAGATGTAAACTGAATGACACCTGATAATGATGATGGATCGATAATGAATCTAAAACTGGCATACACTCAAGGTGACACCAATGGCATCGCACAATAACGATAAAATAATTGATTTCAACATTGAATCTCAAGGGTTTATTAGCTTTGTAGTACCATAAATAGTAATCGCGCTGATATATTTTGCTTCTGAATAATGCGAAATGTCCATTCTATATTGATATCCCATAGGATATAGCAATGTCTCTCTCACCAGACGACATAACGAGTTCTATGCACCTCGTACGGCATATGTAAATACCATTCCTGGAAGAATCTAAGCGTTTCGCTGTTAGAAATACCTTTATTATTAATTCTAGTTTCTGGAGGATATGTGTTTCTGGAACTAATTCCTTGTACCTCAATAGTGGGAGGGAGTACAACATATGTATTCTATGCTATACCGTTGCCAATGACATTTCATTCTTAAGATTATTAAATACCGCCGGATAAAGTTGAATCAAGGAGTCAATCCATGACTGGCCAGGTTGACCAACAGCACTTAAATTGTACATGCATTTCGGCCAGACAGAAAGCCTTGCCTGGGTTCAGTTTGAATTATGTTCCTTCTCTGTCGTTACACAGGGGTCAGTCATGGTGTATTAGTCTGCAAATCATGGCGTTAAAAACCTGAAGATCCGATACATTATTGAATTACTATTTACTGATATATAAATGTCTTACGTACCAATCAAGGTTATTTGTTCGAAATATCTGACTTGAAGTCTAAGCTGAATAACAATAACGGAGCCTCAGTCGAACCATTGACACTAGCCCTTGGCCTGGAGCGCAATAAGGTATTAAAAACAAAACACTAAAAAAAGTATGGTGCTCAAGTCGATGTTATCTTGCACCTGACATTTACACATCTGACTAAGTCCTCTCAAATGTATTTCGATTTCAGTTTCAAAGGAAAGTCGATAAGGTATGGCAAACGCTATTCTGATTTTGTGTAAGAAACATTCGCCATGTTATATCGACATTTTATTTTAAAACATTGCTATGAAAAATTTCCGAAAAATGGGAATGACAATAGTTTGTATACTGTTGTTATGAATACTACACGCTCAGAAATTACTACTGTTTTCCATACTATACGTACTTCTATCTAAGACGTTTTCAGTCGAAAAGGTGACAATACCAAAGCGTCCTATTTATTTAAGACGTATGCGTCTTAATTGCGATACAAGATGTTACTGAACGGTTCAAAGACGTGCGTCTTTTCGTTAGCAATACCAATGCGTCTTGAGTGTGCGTAGTCGATTATGTCAAATCAATGATGTACGTCTTTACTAATTAGGACGTAGCGTCTTAATATTTGGCAATTGATATTAACATTTGCATTC
>JAQFYE010003047.1:0-16285 GCA_034694305.1 Protaphorura glebata
CGTGGGTTAAGGGGTTGGACTCTGGGAGGCCAGAGGCTGTTTTCTCACATCATATAGAAAGCATCCTCAGGCCTCACCAAGTCCCACCCCTTAACACACGTGTATTTCCCCGAATTTGACCTTTGATGACCTCCTACGGGTTAGAATTTCACTTTGACAAAAAACGGTTTTGGGTGTGTCATAGGTTGGACTAACGTACTTAAAAAGTATGGTCGTGACTTCAGGTGCGACCGACACTTCATGTACTTACCTTGTAAGCTCCATTGTCAACTTCGTTTTAGCCAATCTTACAGTAGATCGTAGAAATCTTAGAAACCATTTCGGCAGAAGGCCTCACTTTTACCACACACACAAGTGAGACCTCTTGTGTTAATGGTTTCTAAAAATTCAATCTCAATACATTACACCTTGACCTCTGGAAGTCACCCAAAGAATTTCGCGACATTACCAGCACGATATATTTCACACACTGCACTGTTAGCATAACGAATAAACTAATAAACTTGCAGAAAAAATTTCGGGTAGAAATTCGATGATGACTTGGAAAGGTTCCCTTGTGAAGGAAAAGCAAAACGCAAGAGTTGTGTCTTATCTGCTTATGCACATAATATAATGTACATGCTGTAAGTCAAGGAGTTCTAAGTACGTATGCACGTACAGGGTGGCCCGTAAGTAAGTGAACTCTGATTGGGTGGGGTCGGGCAACCCGTTATCTCGTTTCTATGGCGTTTGTATTCCTGGATAGCCCCTGCGATTTAAAAATTGATAGGTATCTCACCTTGACATGACCTGCCACTAACTAACGGCAAGCTGACCAATTAGCTTCAAAACTGGATTTCGCTGGGTTGGCATGGGAGAATTTTGACATGTGTAATCGGGAACCTCGTTCCAACCCCGGAATAATTTTTTCGCCAAATTTTCGGTTAAATCTCGCTCTCTACAACTTTTTGAATATTTTTCAAAAAAGATTTCAAAAACTTTTCAATTTTTTTTATGTGTGTAAAGATTTCTGACTAAAGATGACACCAACTACGCAGACTCACAAAGTCTCAAAGTAAGATGAAAATTCTGTGGCTGTAATGAATTAGGGCGACATAACAGAAGGTTAAGTTTTGAGTTCAACTTGAACTTCAGATTACATTTACTATGATTATCATTTTCATTGCTACTCATACATGTACGTACATGTACGGAGTTCATTTCAGTTCAAGAAAAAATACAGATTAGATTAACTTAAACGAGGGTAACACATCTACAATGAATTTCCTAAGAAAAATTTAATTTCAAAAGAAATATGGACTTTAGGATTAATCTTGGAAATGATACGCCTCTTGAAATAATTCTCAAGAATAAGTACGTATGATCTGTGAATAAAAGTAAAATTGAAGCGAACATCTGTGAGTATATAAAGGGAGTATTTTGTTTCGAAATGTTCCTAATCATTCCTAATTACCCCATCGTACAAAGTCTATTTTGGAGTAACATAACACTCAATCTTCGTTACGAATTACGATGTCTAACAGAAGCGACCTATTTTCGGTCGGATTTCTGCTATTTGTTCTCTCTGTGGCATTTGCTGAAGTTCGTGATCGAAATATCCGTACATTGGACATGCAAGCATTGACAAACTTGTCAACTAGACTTGGCTACAGTGATTCTTGTTCATGGAGAGCCGAAAAATTGAGAATTAGTTTTACTAAACTCATGTTAGAGTGGACACGAAACTATACAGCAATTCATAATTTAATGTTTGACGTTCAAGAAAACGGTGAACCTCTTTGCAACGCAAATTTATTGCTGACTTGCAAAAGAAGGACAAAGAGGTGCGGTTGTGGAGACGTCTATCCAATTATCAAAAGAATTAAAATTCAGAAATACGTCGTGCAAAATGGAGTATGTCGGTGGACGAAGAAGTCAGTGTGCATTGGAGAAGATATGAAAAAGGAAGCGTTGTCAGATGCTGGGCTGAATGTAAATATTGACTTGAAATGTGAGAACGGAACAGAATGTGTGACTCGGACTGATGGCAAGGAATGTAATGTCCAAAACCTCAGCCAAGAATTTCGCCGAACTAATCAGCTTCATTCAGGCGTGATAGACGGTCGTACATTAATGGATCCACTTTACAAAAGACGTAGTTGTGCGTGTGAGGTCATCCGACCTAAAATTAGTGCCGAAGATGGCAATCTCCAAATTCCTTCTGGAAGGATCAAGAGAGACACTGGAATGAATTTTCAACTGGCTGCATCAATTGCTCTTGTTCCACATATGTTGGGCGTTTGAAAATTGAAGTTGCTATTCATTTCAAATACATATATAGTACAACTCACAATTTATTAAATTCTTACTCTAATTGTTCAATTATTTTAAAACGTGAATAAATACTAATCTACAGACTCTAAATAGTATGGATTTCCTTTAATTTAAATTGCGTACTTGTTCAACCAATTCGATTAACAAAATATGATTTAAAGTTATAGATTTTTTCCAATACATCTTGATAAGTTTAGGATGAGAATGACACGTCGTATTAATCTTAGGTTGTGGTTACACCGTAACAAGGGTTGTAAGAGAATATTTTCTCGAGAATATAGCCGAGAATATTCTCGAGCACAAATGTTTATGCTTTATGAGGTAGTTTATAGTTCGAAGAATTTTGTCATTTACATCAGTCTAAGAATGAATTTAAAAATTTTGGGGCTACATGCTACAGGATTTGAGAATATTCTCGAGAATATTCACAAATATTAAACGCTCGAGAATTTAACAACGTTAACCGCTACAGACAGTAAGAATGAACTTCTGAGACATTTCTACTTAACGTGATTAATGGGTGGTATGAATAATATGAAGTAATTACTTCGAAGTAAAAGTATCTAGTAAAAGTATCTACTTCGTAGTAGAAGTACGAAGTAGTAGTTAAACTGTCGTCGTCGTATGAATAAAGGTTTACTTTTACCAGGGTAACTTTACTTGGAGGATTTAAGAGAATACTAGGAGGTTTTGACGCGCCAAATTTGAAATCCGATTTTCCGACAAGTTGTGAATTTCTTTCCTCGTTGATTTATTTTCGTAAAAGTTGTCAAAATGTCGATCAACAGTGACTCGGAAAAGGATTGTGAAACTGAAAATGTTTCGGACGACACATAATCGACATTTGTGAAGCTTTTAAAAAAACACACTATCTTACTGGAAAAGTCACAAGTGCCTACAATGAAGACGACCAAGGCGGTTGCAAAATCTAAACTTCTTGAAGAATACAGGAATCTGAATGGGAAGGAATTGACCCAAGTAAAACTGATGAGAAAAATTAACAACATGAAAATTTCACTCAAAACGAAGACCAACCTGAACTTAACTGGAAACAAGAAGGTGACCTTGAAGTCTTGGGAAAAAGAGTTTTTGGGCTTGTTGAATCCTGACAATCCGACGATCAGCTGCATTCCAGGTAAAACTAATTAATGGATTTTTTTCCTAAATGGAATTACGTATTTCTCTGATAGAACCCAGTTTCCATTACAACCCGGCTACTTTCGCTTTTTCCTTGCACTCTTATGAAAGAAAAAAGGGACTGACCTGGAAAGACATTTTTTTAATATAACCCCGGGGATATAAAAGAAGTACAGTACGTTCATAAAAGGTGGGTTATCGGTCGGAGTTAAGAGGTCACACACCGAATCAATTCCTGGTACCAGTGCAAGCACTGAACAAAGGGATGGGCTCTTGATTCGTCCGCACAAACCAACTCAACTGAAACCCCCAGAGGCATTGGAAATACACGAGACTGAGGAAACAAAGAAGTTGACGACGACACAGTTGCAAAGACTTGTTCTCTTGGAGCAGCTCTCGCTCATGAGAATGAAAAAGCAGAGATTGGAAATTCCAGTAACTTTTATTAACAGTTTCGACAACTAACTTTAGGTAAATAATTTGTTTAGAGAGTAATGTACAGGTACAAGCAAAACGAAATACTATACTTATAATTTAGTAATTGAACTCAATTCACGTTCTTAACCTGAAAATGTTGATATAACTAAATATAATTAAACTTATCTTTGCTGATACAAAATATGACAAATCTGTGTACGTCTAATTTCACCTGCCTGTCGAATTCTTTGATCGTTTGTTATGATTGGTGGTTCTGGTTCATCTTCATCGTCATCTGGTATTTCAGGGAAATCTTCATAATTGTGCCCCAGATATTTAGCAACATTGTGAAGCACAAAGCAGGAAATAATTGTTTCCGACCTCTTATTCAAAGCTAGTCCGCTAGTCGCATCTTGTACTGCAGAATGGGGAACCGCCGCTTCAGTTGACCGAAGCATCTCTCATTATGACTCTTTCCTTTGCATATAGGTGATTGAAATGTTGTTCTTGAGGGGTGGTTGGATTTTTGTACGGTGTGAGTACCCACGGTGAGATTCCATAGCCAGAATCTGCAATTACCATTGTATCCGTAGTTTTTGTAGACATATGTGTAAAAGTTGACGAATTATTCCAAATTCTAGAATCGTGGACAGATCCAGGCCATTTTGCGTAAACAGTTGTGAACTCCTCTTGTACATTACATGTAGCTTGGACATTAATACTGGCAAATAAATTTCTATTTATGTATTCGTCTCCATGATTTGCAGTACTAGGCTTCGAAATTCGAATGTGCGTACAATCAAGGGCACCAATAATAGACGGAAATTTGAATTTGGTTAACCAGGCAACTTTAGCAGTGTTTATCTCGGCTAGGTTTGTTGGAAATTTTATCCATACATCGGCCTTCTTCACGATTTCGATAACAACCTTTCAAATGAAACATACTTGTCAGTCGTCAAAACCGGCGGAGGGCGGATATAAGAAATGGAGCTTTCCGTGTCTAATTTAACTAACCTCTTTAATAATTTTTGAGACTGTACTTTGGTCCACACCAACATCTTCGCCAACACCAATTTGGAATCCTGGGTCTGCCATGTAACGAAGATAAACTTGTATTTTTTCTATTGGTCAACGCACCTCTTCTTGTTCCTTCAATAGTACCCAGAAAGTGATTTGCCATCCATTGGACGTTGATTTCGTCAAAGCGATAAAGTTTTGTATATTCCAAGCTTCGAGTTTCCCTTCGTTGTCTGTATTCCTTCGTTTATCGAATAGGTAGAACAATAACGTTCGCCATTGCAATCAAAAACTTTACTAAACGCCTTTGTTCATTCTCGTTCAAGTCACTCTAGGGCAGACTTGACTTTTCTCGAGTATTTACTTACGAAGTCATGTAAACCCTCGATTTTATTCAAATGAAAGTGCAGTACTTACTTAATTTCTGGTCAAGTGAAAGTACTTACTTCTTACTGAAAATATTTACTTCAAGTAAAAGCTAGTACTGTCATTTTATTCATACGAGACTAAGTATTTACTTGAGAATCTCCTGTACTTACTTCGAATTATTCATACCACCCAATGTGCAGGAAAATGAAAGATTGTTCTTGTTTGTTTGTACTTGATGAACGTCAATAAGTTGTGAGAACGAATGTATATTTCATTTACACGTAAAATGCAAAATAAAACAATTCCAATTTAACTATGTATATAATTTGGAACAATTTGAAAAAGTAGTCTTAAGAATTATTTCCCTAGAAATTCTTAGTCATCGTTCCAGTGGAATTGATAAATTTGTTATTCCCGTAAATATGACCGTACTATCGCTGCTTAAACTAAATAAAAATAAACCTTCTGTCTGCGCAACGACGTCACGAATGCAAGCGATTTGACTTTACTCTTGAAAAATCATAATTTAGTTGGACTCAATTCTACTGAATTACAATATTTAAAAGTAGGACTTTGTAGAGGATCCATTCCATTCAGCAAATTTGCCATACGTTCCTTTGGTATGTCTCCAACAATTATAAGTGCTATATATTAATTGTCATTCGTCGTAATGCATAGGCAAACATTGCACGTTATTTTTCATAGACACATATCCGTTCCAATTCGCTTATATACGATGTCGGCGAGAAAATAGAGTAAAAGTACCACTTGTTCAGTCACAGTTTTGGCTTCAAATAACAACCTTTTTCCTCTCACAAGGGATCTTTCCAAGTGTACGCCGAGTTTCGACCTGAAATTTTGTCTGCAAGTTCGTTAACCTATACTAACACAGTGTATGAAATACATCGTGCCGGTTTTACCGCAAAATGCTTTGGGTGACCTCGGGAGGTAAAGATATAATACAGATACAAATAGATGTGTACAGAGACGGGAATTTAAATACCATTTCTGCAAAAGGCCTCACTTTTAACACACACAGAAGTTCACACAGATTAGGAATTAAAAACATTTCACTCCTTCTTAGGTATTTATTTTGCTGAACTGAATCATGACGGTGAACAAAGTGACGGCCAGAATAAAGCACTGAAAATTAATCCAAATTAACCTATGGTTATATTCAGAAAAAGTAAGCGGATTAATATTTTCTTACAGTTCCCACGAATGAATAATTGATTGTGAAGAATCCATTGCCTTTGATTCCTACGTAACAACAATTCAGTTCATCCAATAATAAGGTCAATTTTTGCTGTGAAATAGACAGATGGTTAGCAGAATGTGAGAGCCAGACTTTTAGGGAATTCACCTGGAAATAAAAGAAAAGTAGGTTAATACGCCTCAACTTGTTAGAGTAGGCTAAAATGCTTCAATTATGTAAAGTGTGCCAATTATCCATACTTTTTGGAAATACGTAGAGCTTACCTTGTAACAAATATTGGAAGCGAATCCAGCAAAACTAAAATGGACACCAATTTCCATGAGTCTTATTATGGTGAACCATCCAGCTTCAATTTTGATTGCCGCGTCCAGATTTAATGAGTAATAGGATATTTCGTAAGCCATAAAGCAAAAGACCATTGATCCGAAAGTGTCATTCATAAAATCAGAGATGACTTTGATGGCTTCATACATCTTCAAAGGAGTATTATCTAATTGCGAAGAATATGCTGTCGTCCTAGCCAAGGCACGTGCGGGATACCAAATACTTAAACTAGCAAATAGGGTCCCAACATATGCAAAATAGGCCAAATAGTTGAAGTAAATGTAGAGGAAGATCGATAACCAAGCTAGAATATGATCTGCAATAGAAAAATCTGCGAATCCACTATCCGTAATGTTTGGGTATTCAGGTAGGAACAAAGTTGATCTTGCATATTTCAGATTGAACTTGAAAGTATTTGCAAAATTCCAGTCTCTTGCAGGTGCTGGTCCAGACGCAAGTTTGACAAACGGTAGGACAACGAACAATGTGCAAATTGCTATGGCCAGACTTCTTGTCTGTCAAATATTAAAAATAACACCACATAGTCCTTACAAGTTAAAATTTAGCTGCATTTTATAGATTGTGGCTGAATAAATTTTGAATAACCCCGCCGCAAAAAAAGACAGTTGACATTTCGGAAGGTGACAATCGCACAGGGCCGGACTGGCCATAAGGGAGGGCGGGCGATCGGCCGGTTCGTCCCTGTGAATTTAACATTAGGGGCATGGAAGTAATTAAGGCGCCCTTTGCGTTTGCTCCATGCGCCTAATATTTCCTGCCCTTGGCGCCCCTGGGTCGCCAGTCCGGCCCTGCAATCACATACCTTAACTTTCGAAATTGGAGGAGGAGCAAATCGTTGACTAAATGTCGAGATTTCCTGAACCGTCAACCGAAGGTTGTGAGCATTCATCCACACAGTTTTACAGAAACTGAACAGTAAAGCCAGATTTGAAACTTCTGAGGTGAGTTGAAAATACTTTAATGGTTGTTTGTGAAAATCGTCTGCAAGCAGGGAAAATCCACGAAGATGCATCAATTGACGGGTTAGAATCAAGATGTGAATACAGACGCAGTAAATCTTTATCAGAATGAACAGTTAATTTCAGAATCAACCTACGGTACATTACCCTTCTATGAATAATACTCACCAATTGTGGATAATATTTACGGATACGGTAATACCGATTTGCATCTTCATCCAGCCGAAACGGTACAATGCCAATATAGTAGCCGTAATAAATAAAAATTCTGAAGAAGCAGTCATAACTATCAACTTCATTATTTTTCTTAATGGATTTGGCTACCACAAATTCTGCCTCGTCTTTAGAAACCACTTGTACACATTTAGTTACAAAAATTGTATTCCTGGTTGCAAATGCCATCTTGCGAAAAATTATGTTAAGTCCTTGACGTCTCTTTTTCAAATGCCACGCGGTATCCAAAAATGCCATGTCCGAAATTGATTTTGACGAATAGTTTTGCATCTAGGGATGCAATCTTAATCATAATCTTGGTTCCCTTAAACAATGAATGCACTAGTGATGATTAGACAAACCTTTCTTTGGTCCACTATTCACTGCTTTCTTTGCTTGTTTGTAGATAGAATCTATTTGTTTGAACGAATTTGAACTAAATGTTCGTAGTGGACTTTCCTGTGGAGAAGAGTGTGATGTGGTGAGTACACAAAGAAATTGTGAAGGTGTTAGTGTAATCGATTAATGCCTGTACAATCTGAAGGCTTGACCTCGATTCATGGCTTAAGAATGTATTTGATACAAAAGGCATTCATGTTATCTTGCAAATTCAGTTAAGAATGGTTTCACCTTCTCTGACTGGCCAAAATACGGAAAATATCGATGGAAATAGTCAGGAACAATTTTTCTGTAATTTCAGTCAGTCTTTGTTGTCTTTGTATAAAGAAAACATCGTTTCAGATAAAGAAAATGTCTGTCTCAAAATAATAGTCTTCTGACGTCAGGGAAATAACAAGTTATTGATACTGACATTCCTGTTCACTCATGCCAGGGTGTTACAAAATATTACAATCCTGAATAAATAGGGACCACCCTATCTATTACTTTTCTGCAAATTCGAATGACAAAATTAATGAGTGTTGATTTGGGACGACGTCAGAAGACTCTATTGTTTTCAGACAGACATTAGTTCAAAGAATATTATGAGTGTTGACGATTTGTCCAGAAAACTGATGCATAGAATCAAGTCCACACAAAATGAAGTAAAATTTTACAGTAGAATTGATTAGACGAACCTTTTAAATATTTCGTTAATAACATTATCTCTTGCATAATTCACTACTTGTTTCCTTGTTTGTTTCCAGATAAAACTTATCAGAAATAGAATTACTGACGACGTAGGGTGGAAGTGAAAGCGAAAGTAAGTACATGCCCAACACTGTATTTTTAGCGGTCAAACGGCTAGACTTTTGGGGGTAGGACCTTCATAAGAGTTGTTCAGAATCACAAGGACTAGAGTATTCAAACTACAAAGAACCCAAAGATTTCCGACGGCGTACATTTTACCATTAGTGGTATGCAGTGCAGTTCATTATCTTTATTGTTATATCTAACGTGTGCTGTGCTCGACACAAGTGAAATACCGTATATGCCTGATTAGAGACATCGTCTCTAATACGAACATGGGCTCAAATTGACACCTTGCCTTTCCATAAAACCGTATGTAGGCACCCGGAGACGATTAAATTCTTCAATAAGCATCTGTACAGACCTAGAATCAAATGAAACTCCCCTGTCGAAACGATAACTCTGCCCCACTTTAGTCAAAAATCATCAGAGGTCAAGTATTGTCACCGTTACATACAAAATATGACTGTATCACTGTTCGAATTGACCGTTATTTGGATATGTTATAGAATGAAGTAGTACGTGCTACACTTAAAACCAACATTAGTCCTATTGCCAGCCAAAATAAATACATTGGGATATTATACCGATACAGGAGTATGTTGATTTCGACGACAATTTAATTGATAGCCACTTGACTTTTGGAAGTAAAATTTGTTCAATTGACGTCACACTTCAATAGATAGCTTATCCACGGTTTGACTTTGACTTGCTTAATTATTAACTTCCTGCCTGATGTACACCGTTGTACTTTTAATTCTGATTTCAAAGGTTGAAGTAACTTAAAGATTCATAAATAAAAAGTCAAAAAATTTTATGTAACGGCGAGGTCTCAGAACAGAGGCGTTTTTGACTTACTTTCCCCAAAAAAAATTAGACTGGACTACTTATTTTGGATTTTGCAGTTTTAAATTTATTTATAATTCCACTAACTAGAGTAGGCCAATTTTATGAATTTTATGAACACGCTGATATTTAAAATGTTGACTTAATTTTATCCTCAGAAAGAAGTGCAAAGATTTCCTCCACGATTCGTGCGACCTGCTCGTAAGTGACAGTGAAAACGTTGACGATATGAGCTTGAACATTTTGACTGAGTTGTTCGACGAAAGGAAACATTTCAGCTTTGCCACCATCAAGGATTTGATTCAGTTCCGTCAGACTAGTTACAGCCTGTTCTAAACTCAAACGTTGTGCGAGTAGTTCGTTGTGTAGGAACAGGAATATTTCATCGGCGGCGATTCCTCTTTGTACCGCGATCACTTGGATTTGTTCCCCAACTGCTGCATTGTCGGCAAGTGCAGCCCTGACGACTTCATCCAGAGACCCGAGAACCAAATTTCTCACTTGGTTCATTTTAATCAGACTGTCTCTGTATTTGTCCATTGGTTGAGCTACAAAGGAAATTAGAATAATTTTAGAACAATATTCTTTGAAGTACTCGGGGTATGACTTTGACAAAAGTTGAAATGGATGTATAGGCATATAGATTTTACTTACAAGGCGCTCCCGTTGCGATTGCGGCCAACATCAGGCTGACGAGAATGAACGCGACCTGCATTTTGGAATTTTGAATTTGTGGATTTCAAAATATTTTTGAAAAAAGAGAGATGAATCCGTTCAGGAATACAACAGAGAGCGCGGTGTAAGGAAGAAATCAAAGAGTCCCTGCTTTTATCCTAATATTTTTGATTCATACTTGACCACTAATTGGGAGATAAGGATTTCAATGTGATACTGATTTCCCATAACACGGGTTGGAAATGTGACTAATCAATAAATGGCCTGATTTTAGTAAGAGAGTACCAGCTGCAAAATTGAGTCAAATTTATTGATAACAGAAGTCCGGGTCCAGTTTCTAGCTGGGACAGTTACAGTGATGCACTTCCACACCTGTCAGACAGATTGTACGTGGGAATTTACGCCATCAAAGTTTGAATTCCTAGAATTCGGAATAATTAATCACACTTGAGTGTTACACACTGTAATTATGACTCTCTGAATGTCAAATATTTGTATATTTCCAAGTAATTTGTAAATTAGTCGCCGTTCCGAATAAAGTCATGACATGAACAGAGTCCCATTATGTCACATGCTTAGAGTATTAGCTGATTTTTCACTGGATTTTAGATTTTCAACTCCAAAATGTCAATGAAAAATAAATTTTCTCCAAACCGGTCCAATAAAATTGGAGGCATTTATAGTAAAAATGGTGCCATCGACGGATTTTTCGAAAAATATTATTTTGGGCATGTGTATGTCAAAGTAAGCCGAGGAATAGGTTTGTTTTCGTGCCAGTTATTACTTAAGCGCTCGTCAGCGCCGCTAGTCGTGTCGGATTTTCAACCGGAATAGCCGAATAGCTTATAGAACCTTCACAAGATTATCTACAGGATGTACATCAAACTTTTTGTTCAAAGGTTATGCGTGACCCTGTACATGTACCAAATACACACAGAACAGAGGAATCGTGAGACAAGATGATGAATACCGTAAATACCGAGAACAAAATGAATTGAACCCCAAATCAAATTATCAACGACTTTCTCGTCACCTGTATATTTGTAATTTGTAATTCAATAATACTTTCATACAGAATGATTTAAGTTAAAGTATAAAATCCTTCAGATCATGTTTGTCTTTTTTTGTGTAATAATATTTATAAGTGTGGTACTGAAAGGACGAGAGCTCTGTTGTCAACAACTGGAATGCAATTGGGAGTTTTAGTCCTTCTTCTGAGGGACAATGGAAGAAATTTCAGAGAATGGACCACTTCGGTTGTACACGTCCACTCCACGGACAATAAAGTGGTAGCGTTTATCATCATCAAACTAAAAATAATAAATTTGTTCTTTAAAATTATTAAATTTTTTAAAAGATTAAAAATTCAGTAAGTATTTCAAATTCTGTGCTATGTTAAATTTTTTTTTCGAAAACGAACACAAATTCTTGCACTCCTTCTCGAAACAAAAATGTTTGTAATTAATGTTAAAGAAAAAGAAAGGTCATAGGTCAATATAATTTTAATACCTGAGACAAAGTACAGGTCATCGGTAAAGGTAAAGCCTTGACGCTGTCTCCAACAGGTTTCCAAGGAGGAGCAAAATTTGCTTCCGTTGGATTCAGTGGTTGTAGACAAGCAAAAATTTGGTAGGAGCGGATCCTTTCATCATTTTGTCCAATTTGATGTGTCCATGACAACGCAATCCTCCCGTCCTGTTCCTCCTGAATGGTCAATTCAGGTCTTGGTGGTTTATCTTTTGTTAAATAACATTGCGGAATTATTTGCGTCGTCGGGGCTGGTAAGGCCGGCTAAACGCAACCACAAAGTTAAAAATCCGATAATTTGAAATTTTGTCAAAATAAATTCAATAAATGTTTCTTACGACTGGAAATGTCTTTGGTCGAATAAATTGGAGTGGTCTTTGTGGAAATTTTCCTAGTCCAAGTTGAGGATTTCCATTCAGAATGGGGACATTCGTCGCAGCGACGTAGTTATTCCATTGTTGTTGCTCTTGTTGCCGTTGTTGGTATTGATGTTGTTGTTGTCGTTGAATGACTGAAGGACGAAATCCTGTTGGAGTGTGGCCTTGAGTAAGTCCAGTGGGTAAAATCAGACGACCACGTCCGGGAAAAGTAACTGAATGGAACCAACCTTGTGGACTAACTAAATTGCAGCCAGCTGAATTGGAGACGAGTGGCATCCTATACTTTATCCCATTATTATTCAAAATCGCTAGAAAAATAAAATATTACAAATTAAATTAGATAAAATATATTAAGTATTTAAAACATTTAAACGGTTTTTTAGCGGCTCTGCCGCAGTCTCTATTCAAAAAATGAAACCACTGCCGTGACGCTATATTACTCAGAAAATATCGCGATTTTTTCTCATGCATTATTATTTATTTTCACACAATTATTTTTAACGTCCGCCAGATCAGTTAAAGCGATATTAGTACCTGTTTGGCCAGATGGAGCGGCCACTGCTGAATTCAACGTTTGTACAGCTGCTCTAACTCCTGGATTCGTTGGTATAATGACTTGTTGATGTTGAGCTGGAGGAGGGGTCAAGGCATTATTAGAGCTACTTCTTCTGACCACTTCCGGTGGGACTGATTCTGGTCGACTCACTTCATTCCTCGGTTCTCCGACGGTGACGGTGGGTTCATTCACAATCTCTATTCCACTGCGTGGGGACATCACAGTATCGTCGTTGTTATTGTTGTTGTTACTCTTGTGTGTGTTGGGTGGAGTAACTGCCTGTCGACCATTTGACATTTCTTGTGTCAGAGACATTTCTTGTGCCTTAATATTCGTCACATTGGTTTGGTGTCCAGCAGGAGCGTTGAATTTTACCGGTGGTAGGGTTGTTTGCGATGAAGAGGATTTGGAAACATTCTCATCATGTGGCTCCAATACTTTGGACAGATCCGACGCCTACAATCAACAATTCCTACATTTCAGATTGATACGAGTGGTCGTATGTCAACAACTAAAACGTTCTCTAGACCATTTGGAAAACCTATCCGATGATACCTAGGACGCAAAGTGAAAGTAGGTATCTAGGTACCTGTGTACGTAGGTATCTAGGTACCTGTGTACGTAGGTATCTAGGTAACTGCGTGCGTACCTAGGTTTCTAAGGTACTCATGTTAGTAGATTTCTAGGTATCTTTTCTAGCCAAGAAAGAAACAAAATGTAGCAATTTTTACAAATAATAATGACCAAAACTAGCCATACCAAGGCAATGCAATGGTAGGTAAAGTTAAACGATGAGACGAAAATCTTGAATTCTAAGAGTAACATCCAATAAGTGATGTCACGTCCAGCTCCCTCATGAGTGGACAGTTTGAGTATTAAAACCAATTCCGAGTGACTACCTACATATATACCGGACATTACCTGCATGAGAGCACTTACATTAGAATTCAGAATCCCTGGTGTGTTATTCATCCGTCGGAGTGGCTCCTTGGTTGAAGTGGACAAATTTACTTGGAGTCCAACAGAACGGTAGAATGTTACTGGTTTCAAGGGTTTTTGCTCTGAAGGAGATTTGGATGCATTCTCAGCATACTCTTTCAATGTTTCGGACAAGACCGACACCTACAATCAACAATTCCAAGATTTCATGTTAGGTATACTATTTCGTACCACTAGATACATGATTCATAGTTCAGACCGTGAGAAAACTGACCAGGTATCTGCGTAGGTAGGTTTCTGGGTATATATGTGTAGGTAGTTTTCTAGGTATCTTTATCTACCTAGGCGAGGAGGAAATGGAATGCAAACATGTACTCCTTTCATATTCATACATCGCTACGCTAACACCTACATTACATACCTACCTACCTACCTACCTACAGGTTTAAGTGTTTTTAGGAACTAACCTTTGACCTATGAAAATAAGAATTCATTAAGTATACGCTAAACAGTACAAAGTTAAACGTCGTAGGTATGTTTTGAATTACAAAAATGAGGTCTAGGCAATCTTTTCCCAAAAATTATCTAGTTTACTAACAAAACTTAAGATATACATTATGAATAAATAAAAAATTCAACCTTTCCAGATTGCATATAAATATACTCCGATTATATTAAACAAATAAAATAAATCTTTCTCACCTGTTTTTGTAAAAGGTCAGCCTTATGTAATAATTTGTCTTTGAATCCATTTAAATGTAAATATTTAGCGTGCATTCGTCCAAGGGAAGTTTGTGTATTAACACATTCCACAATTTTCTTGATGACAATGTCTTCCAATTCTGCCCGTCCAATTTGCCTTAAACTATTTTTCAACTCGGACTCTTTTTCCAAATCTCGCATTTCCATTTCACCAGTTTCCGGGTTAATTAGTGCATTGTCGTCAGCCATTCCAACTTCCATTTCCATCAAATCTTCATCATCATCGATAATGTGGTCAATGTCAATGTCAATCACTTCAAATATAGTGTTGACCTCTGGAACCACAATCCCCGTTGAATCCGAAGAAGTGACTCCCATAGTTTCTATATTATTCATAATGACAATGACCCACTACCTCACAACTCGTGCTACGCCAAATGAATTCTTGTGACCTTGACCTTGACCCGGTTATGTCCGAATACAAAATTCACGGCGTGTGTTCACAAGCACAACTGACTTCTCTCACTCCTTAAACTCAAAACAAAACTGTCAGTCTGCGGATTGGTCTGTGCACTTTGTCAGGTGACACGACACTGCGTGGTCCACCCAATAAAAATACTCGATCAAAACCAATCAAAGCTGAGCACTAATTCCTTCAGGGAATGACACGTGGTATTTTACCGCCATAGAGGTTCTGGTTCTTTCTCACTGCGCAAATCTACACACGTGACTGGCACGGGTTCGAATCCTCCTGTCCGCACAATTTTTGCTCCAATATTTTTAGTACTAACAACGCATCTCGTTAAGCTGGACTAGTATTACATCTGAGTCTTAGCAAAATATTCTGTTTGAAGAATTTTTAATGGAAAAATAAAAATTGTTCCTTTCAAATGCGAATCGGCATGGAAAATCGGTTCAAAAGTTGCGCGCAAAATTTTACGTTGCAATGAATAAAAACTCCGAGCGCCTCAACCACCAAGATACATAAAAGTCAATGGTAGGCTCTCTGGGTCGGAAAATCTCTGCGAGTTTGAATCCTGAAATGTCCCAATGACAAATCAGTCGTGCGATGGCGCCACTTCAATTGTCTCACAAGTAAACCTATTTCGATGATAAAAACGAATCGATCCAAAAACAATTCAGATAGGTCAAACCAGGTGTCCGGACCTCCAGAATAAACATTTTGTCGGCAGATAATATTTTTCAATTTTTTGAATTTATTCGAAAAAAATCCCAATTTTGGCATGGGACATAACATGTAAATTTTTAGTCCAGACGTGGTCTCCCCTTTACCATTTTCCAAAAATTGAATTTTCGAAATATTTTATGTTGCATCATTCTCATGTGTAACTAACATTTCTATTACCCTCTTCTTTAGTTTCAATTAAACCACAACGACGGCACTAAGAAATGATGCAACATAAAATATTTCAAAAATTCAATTTTTGGAAAATGGTAAAGGGGGGACCACGTCTTCACTAAAAAT
>JAQFYE010003048.1:0-16284 GCA_034694305.1 Protaphorura glebata
AGAGAAATTGAATGCGAACGCTCCTGGGGTCTACGTTTGAAGGCGCCTATAAAATCGCTTGGGATTGCATCGCAGAGGAGTTGAGTACGTGTGACGTCACGCAACGGCTTTGGGGCCAGATTTCAACTGGCATGGGACATTTCTCTTCCCTTCTCTATTCAAAATTCCCTAACAAAAATGACAAAAAATCATACTGAGAATTAATTAATTACCTAGGTAGGTATGTACATGAGTGTGGGGGAAAACCTATTGAGGGTACATTAGCAATATTAGCATTTCGCTTGACTGGGAATATATGGAAAATCTGGCATACCATAAAATCACCATTATGTCATGATTTAAAGAAATTCTATCTCCAACCAACGAGATAGAGCAAGGAAAATTGGTAACTGTAAAACCAGGTCCTGGACTTACCCTAGGGCATCTTGGTCCACACATTGGCCATTTACAATCTAGACACTTTCTCTTGTCTTTCTCAATATTGAAATTCGACAGAATAACATGACAGCCAAGACATATTTGACAGCCAGTATGACTCTCTTGGTCACCAGGTCCAATCATGAGTGGATAATCCTTGAAGATCCGCTCTCCGACTTCAATGTCACGAGTCGCGGCCCAATAAATTCCTGTTGGATCATTTCCGTGAGTACCATCACCAATAATCTCTACATTTGCTGGGAAACAAATGAGTTTGTGTAGTCGTCTTCGTAGTTTTTGGCAAATCACTGAACAATAAGATTCCTTTCGGCAGTTTCCACAATACTGAGAACATTCTTCCCCACAATTTCCACAGGGGGTAAGTTTAATTTTCATGTTGACGTTCGTCATCATCTCCGTCTGCTTGAGCTTCTCCATTATTGCGAAGGCTTTGCTTTAGTTCTGTCCCTCACTTCAGATATTTTATATTTTTACGTACTTGTTACGGATTTCTCAGTGATCGACTGTTCTTCTGGGACCGGACTGACCTCTTGACCTTCCAAATCTTGAATTCGAGGTTACGGATGACACGGAAGGACTGATGACTGAGAAAAAGAAAAGAGAATCCGACGTCCGGAAAATGAGATCTTTGAGTCTTAAAAAATCCCGCACGTACCAGCAATGCCCTGGAGGAATCTAATGCGTGCCATCGGGATTGCACGCATTTCTATGCTAGAGTCCGATTATTCATGACGAACACATTTTCACTAAAAAAAACTGATACCTAGTTCTCTAACGTCGGATTTCGTCGTGCCCGTCACTGGTTTGTAAACAAGCTACAGAATAGGTTTACAATGAAACAGTTAATTTTAAGCCTTTTCAGTCACTACAAATTTGCTCTTTACTACAGAACGAATTCTTGGCTCGTGAGACTGAATTGATATCAATAATGCAAGCTGACCAACCGTGTACTCTTTTTAGGAGTACAGTACTCTTTGCTTTTTTTAGTTTCAAGGCTGCTTAATTATCCACTTTTGGCCCTCTTCTTTTAGTGATTTTTCTAAAAAAATATCAAGTTTGAACCCCTATTCGAGATTTCTGTACTCCTTCCTAGCCAATCTTGAAAGGCCGCAGCGACCCAGACAATTAAACCAAAATCCCTGAGGATGGAGTACCGTACGAACACTCAGCCGTAGTAAAAGGTATTGGGAAATGGGTCAACCAGGAAATGAACCCAGGACCTGATGGATTCCCGGCATTTACTAGACTCATCCTTCCCAAGTTAAATGACCTCTTTGCCATTCGACTCAAGCGGACCATCACGGACTAACTCCCGAATATTTGCAATCGCCTTCGAGACTGAATAAAATCGTAAATCGACGAATAGTTTAACAAACCTTCGAATACTTTTCTATAGGATTGGAATTTCACTGACAAAACCGAGATGTCTGTCTCAAAAATGACTTTAAAAAATAGAACAAACTATAATTCTGAAATAAAAGCGAGATATGCAGATATGCCACCTCTCAAGTTATAAAAGTCGAAAAGTCTCTTTCGAATTATAATGGAAATCTTCATTCGTGTGTGATGAGTGCAAAAGGTTAACTACAACTTCCTATTTATTTTCCAAGCTTCTGATAATAGGCATGCCGTATGTTTCACTATGCGTAGATATAAGCACAAGAAATAAATGCACGCTACCTTTCACCATTCACCTAGGGCTTTACATAATATGCTAGTGAATAAGAAACACATTCTTGACTACAATTTCCTTTATGACAGTAATTTCTTTATTTCTCAACAACGGGATGATTCTTGACCACTTTTCCTAAATAAGCTTTATGCGTATTTTTAGTTATTAGTAGTACGACTCTCTGAAGATACTCCTGGGCTAAAAGATTTACCAAACTGAAGTAACTTTTCTGGAATTTGGCGGTAATTTGGACTCAACTGACACAAGTCAAGTGCATTTTTAAATGCTTCTCCCAAGAAAAACTCATTATCCTCGTAATCTTCGTCAGTTACTGGTTGAAATGGTAATGACTTTTTAAGCTTGGAGTCCATAATACGTCTATGAGAGACGCCTCCCGTAAGCCAATTCAGGACCACGTCAAATTTCGCTCCTTCCAGTATCGCCTGCTGAGCGGAAAAGAACTTGCTCATACCCACCAGAAAGTGTCCATTGACTGCATAAAAAAAAATATTTTATTTTGATTACCTTCTTGTTAAAAGTAATGACACAAGGACAAGACCATGTACTTACATAGAGGCAAGCTAAGCGGTGGAAATAATTTCCTTCCAATGTCGAGAAAAGCCTCTGTCATATTTTGATGTGCATTGATTCTAAAGCGTGTCACGGGGGACGGAGTCTGGTCTGGACCGTCTGGAGGGATGGTCTGAAGTAGCATGAAAGTGTCCATACTTAAAATCGACTGTCGAGCATTCAGCAGAATATAGTGATTTGGGTTCAATATCTTCTGATATTTTTCTACAAATCGGGCTACTATATCCACTAGAGCAAAATCTCGGGCGAAACTGTCAAATCCTTCATGTCCGGACTCTGCTGTGAGTGCTAGGGCATCTGCTTCCTTCTGAATCTTGTCCACAATTTTATCCACGTCAGACGCAGGGAAAAGGCCGACGCATTCTCGCGTGTCGCACTTCCAGTCTGAATTGTCATCCAATGGGTTCAAGGGTAACAAGTGACCGAAACTGCATTTCGTACATTTGACGGCTGACACGTTTGTTCCAAGTTCTGTGGGGTCAGAACAGCGTTCACACTTACAGATGAATCCAACGTCATCCACATTAGCAGGATTCTTCATTATAGTCTGACGCCTACGTTTGGTTCCATCCCATTTCGTACCCGCATCGTATGTCATGGTGAGTCGTTGTCCTTTCTTAATAAGTTTCACCGCTAAGACAGCAATTCCATGTGGGTCTTTATTCTTGTTTTCCGGAGTTCGCCATACGTAACAATTTTCCATGCAACTCATATCCATGCGGGTCTCTTTGTCATAAATTAACAATTCAGCTCTGAAATAAAAAGTAAAACGAAATTGAAGATTTAAGTGAATCTAAAATCATGCGTTGAATTGGGCGTACAAAAATATAGACCGGTTTTGAGCAATGAAAGACTTGATGCACGTGGGCGGCTGGTAGGCCAATGCCCTCAGAGTGGGTCTGACGATTGGCGAGGGCAGGTTCGTGCAGAGAACAGCAGATGGCGCGCAGGTATAGATTTATGGCACCTGTTGTGGTTACCTGCGAGCACCGCGCAGTTGCCTCCACACGAAATTTCTTAAATAGAAAACCCTATAATTTTGGATGAATCGTCCAGCTTTAAAACGCTTCCTGGCTTTCTCATGATTTTGGAAGTATAATAATCTAATATTAACGCATTATTCGTATTCCATGATTTCGAGCGATCAAATCATCCTGTTTTGGACGAAACATGCCATTTAACCGCTCTTCTCACAATTCTTCTGAACGAAAGTACCCCCACCTCCATTTATAAATTTCTTGGCCGCATCTCCGTCATCTTCCATTTGCCAAAACCCTGGTAGGTTTCTAGTTTCTATAGTATTGGCCTTGGCTAGATTTCAGGAGTTTTACTGAACTAAACTCATTGTAGATAACTATATAAACAGGGTCTCTAGGAATCCAATCCCTACTCTCGATTCTCACCTGCTCCTTTTGCATGGACAACTTTTTCCGAAATCCTCTCTCTGTTGAAATGAGCCGTTTTTTCCAGAAGGAAAGAATCTGTTATTAAATTCCTACTGAGAACGCTTGACTAATTGAATTTTTTACTTCAAAAAATAAGAACGCTCAGTAAAAAATAATGAATTCCTACGTTCTGATATCCTATCGTTAAGACTTACTTGTCTTTGATTGGATTCCACGAAGGGCGGCGATAATATTTTTCAGTTGCCATGAGTCTAATGAGCATCTCATTTGTTAATTCTTCCAGTTGACATGCATCTTTGAAAGCATTCACACATATTTCGTATAAACTCGTGTCCAGGGAAAATTGCTCGGTCATCCGATTTAGCTCACTCTCTGGTACATAGAGATTCCGAAATTTTTCCCATTTGTTTGGATCATCCTTAATGAGCGCGAGTAAACGGACCTGGCGAACTGAATCGTAGGCATTGACTGCACCAGCTCCCATTACTGCACCAAGACCCTCACACACTCGAACCATCAATTCAAATTCCAAAAAGCGAGTTGTTCTCATCCGACATAAGGCTTCACATTCTTTGAAATGACGCTGAATCTGGAATATGAAAAAGCCAAGATTTTAATTAAAAGTACGTATTTATTCCACGTTGTAAACTACATAAGCATGGTCAATTCCTTATAGAACCTAATTATTCAACTTCGTAAAGTAATTACTAATTTTAACAAATTATCACATGAATTATACACATTAACTTCAGGTAGATGATTATTCATGAGTAATCAAGTTTTCTATAATCTATGAAATACTTATAAAATCGGAAGACAAAGTGCGGATGAAGAACAATATGTGGGGAATTCGAGGTATAATATATAATAAATCTAGGGGAGAATTGCAAATCATGAATCATGTGTAAACGCTCGTCAGTCAACCTAATAGTATGAACTGACAACTGACTACGGCTGGGTTCGATCAGTGTGGACAGTAAGATGAGATGAGAAATCGACTTAATCGACAGAAACACTCGCGTTGAAATATCACGTTAATAAAGAAACAAACAAACAAACCGGCAATCGGCCCCGTGCCCCGACTAGGTTTGGTCATTAGGTCAAGGTAAGGTTTAGTTGGTGCATACCCATGTTGGGGGGAATCACCCCACCCTTATTCTTGGGGAGGATTCTTTGTCAAAATGGTGACTGTCGATTTCTTAGACTAGCTGCAATGAAAAGGGAATGGTAAATATTTGTCTATCTAAAATTAATCCACATGGAACGTAGTTAGTGAATCGGCAGCCGAGAAACTTATAAAGATTTTCTGAAGATTCTTTAAAATTGCGTTTAAAATTTTCTATTTCCTACAAAGGTGCAGCGAAATGATTTTTGCCTGATGATTATTATACCAATATTTCCTTAACTTAATTTACCCCAGAGCAATTTGGTCCACAAATTGGCCAATCACACAGTGCACACTTCCTCGGGTCAGCTCCTAAGACAAAATTCTTGAGAACGTCGTGACAACCAATGCAGATCTGTTGACCTGGGACACATTCTTCTTCCGCAGGACCAATCATGAGTGGATAATCTGTGAAAATTCGTTCACCCTCTTCAATGTCACGCGTGGCAACCCAATAGCTTCTTGGTCCAATTCCAAGATCCCTGAATCCAACTCCAATTTCTTCCTTTGCTGGGAAACAAATGAGTTTATGTTCTTTCCTTCGTGCTTTTTGACAAATCACTGAACAGTAAGATTCTTTTCGACAGTTTCCGCAAGAATGAGGACCTTCTTTCCCACAATTTCCACAGGGGTGGAGAGGTTGTAGGCGTGGTTGGACGTCCGTCTTCGTGTCGGACGACACCACGAGCTTTTCCATTGCCGAAGTCAAATTGCCGTCTCCGGCTGCGTCTGACATTTTCAATTCTCAACGATCGACAAATTCTTTTTGACCTCTTGACCTTGGGAATCCTGAATTCTTGGTCACGATTCACGAAAGAAATAGAAGCTTGACGGTTGATTGGTTTGGTGAATTGCCTGAAAGCTGAAATTTAAGATTTCCCACTCGTGAAGGCGTGAAATATTTCGGGCTGCCGAGTTCACAGAGTGCTCTGTATAGTTGAGTTCATCTCATCGCGCATCAAAGAATATATGAAAGAAAAACATTTAGTTTCGCTGAAAAAACTGAACCGTGAAATCGCTTTAAGTGTAGGTATTGTCAGTGAAACGCCAGTTCTTTTTTGCAAAATGTTGATCAACACTTTAACACAACCAACCGCAACAATTTGACTTGTTTTGGTGCTTGCATCCGAAGCCAACAGTTCTCATCTAATATGCTAGTGACATGGAACTTATAATATTAGGCATTAGGGTGTTGTAAAATACCCGGGTATTTATTTTTTGGGTATACTATACCCTGGGTAAATACCCGGGTGTTTACTCATATTGGGGCGGTGTGACACATAAATTGTTAGAATTGCAGAATTACGAGACCAGTTGGCGTTGGCACTAATTAAAAAAAATTTGGCCTACATTGTGTAAAATTTTACTTTTTTTGTGTACTAATAAATACCCAGGTATATACCCGCCGGTATTTACCCTTTACAACCCTATTAGGCAAAGCCCTTTCAGTTCTGCTTATCAGCGGAATTGATTTTCAAACGGTGCCGAGTTAGTTTCCCTACCGGTCAGCACTTCGTAAGTTCCCATCTGTCGGATAGTCCCAGAGGTAGGACACCCACGGGATGTTTCTACTTGACAGAGCCTTCGACATCTGATCACAGAGTAGCGCTGACGTGACGCTCACAGAGCCAAACCAACCCATCCAGCCAGGTGCAAGTCTGAGGGACCAGACGTAGACGAGATTAGAAGTCTCAAGAGCTATGCCCAACCTCAACCCAATGAAGGGAAGACAAATTGCTCATCCTCAGCTCTTCTGACTAGTCAGTCCTGCTGATATTCAACTGTGAAAGGGTCGAGAATGCTTTATGGTATCCAAACACAGTATGATACTGAAAATGAAAAACCGACTGCTAATTAACTGCATTTCAACAGAGGTAGTGTGCTTTATACGCCAAAATCTACACATTTCAGTTACAAAACCTGCAGTTTTTTAATGGAACAGCATTTCATACCGCATATTATCCTAAAGGCGAGCTTATAATTTTTACACTCCATCCGTCTGCACAAATCAACCCGAGGGTGAACAATTTGGTAGTGCAATGTAAGGATGAATTAAGAAGAATGTATGTCCGGAATGTAAGACTTTCGTGAGTCGTTGAGTGTCTCAATATTCATATAGCTATATCAATATTGTGAACCCGAAAGAGGAAGAAGAAAGTACTGTCATGCAAAATAATCAATACTGTGTCGGTAATGTAAGACATGAACGTCGAGGCATATGTACAGTACGTTTTCCCTCAGGCACCCCGCCCCCCACAGTCCACCCGGTTAGTGAGTCGTGTGTCCGCATGTAAGTGAGATATACATCTTATTGCAGAATGTATGTTTGACAGTTTGAAGGACGACGCCTTAGGAATAGAATGCCCAATTGTTATGAACCACCCTGTAGTAGACTCAAAAAGAAGAAACTACGGTAAGGAAGTCCTGCTGGTGCGGTGACAAGTTTTTTGAGAGTAAGAAATGGAGTGACTGAACAACTAACAAAAATTCAACTCCATCCAACTGCATTTTCCTTGCCCGTTTAACAGCAATGACAAATCTAAACTCATTAGAATTACATTTTGATCTAAATAAATATTTTGTTCATTTCTCGTGTCAGCTCTATCAATGAATATTGCGCATTTAATCTTATCGCAGGCACGGACGACTAAAGTCGTGCCAAAGGCACGACTTTAAGCGTCCGTGCCTGCGAGAAGGTTAAATTCAGAGAGTAGTCAGTCCGTCTGGCAGGCCCTTATCATTTCACTATCTTATTTAATGGATCGAATTAATGTTGAAATCTTTTCGAGAGCATGTGTCTGAAATCGCCCCTTGAATTCCTTTCCATTATACTATACAACTCTATATTTAAGTTATTTAGGGTTAAGCCTTTTTTGGACGTATTTTTTTTTCGATTTTTTAAAAAATATCAGTCGAACCGAATTATTGAATTCAAATTTCATTCTCGAACTAACACTTACGACAGTAAGACGCTCTTAAAATCGTAGATTCTATACATTTTCTGATTTAAAATTAAACCCGGATTTAACAGTAAGAGCTTGAGAGAAGTACAGTGTTCTTTCAAACCGTAACTACTTTGTATCGTAAACACAACTGCATTGCAAGCAAGCGTAAATTCAATAATGATTCTCAACATCTTCATTATACCACCACATTGTATCTTTTTAATTGCCATACATCAACTTATCACCAAAACAAAAGATAAACTTTTTGAAAAACAAAATAATATTTTACGTATAGAAATTCTAACTTCAACAACAAAGAACAAACCGCTTAAATTAAAGGCCAAATTAACATTTAACATCATTCTTTGGATGGTGGACTCGGAAAACGACGCCTCCGCTGGCGATTGCACTTTCAATATGATAACCCCAGTAAACTTCACCGCCCCAATACCAAACCAGATGTCAGTGCATTGAATATCGGATCCGATAGCACACAATTGTCAGATCAGAAGTTTTTAACCCTTTCGCGAGTAGAGATGGGGTAAAGACGGGCACAATGTGCCCGTCTTTACCCTGTCTCTACTCTCGAAAGGGTTAAATCGGAAACTCGGATCAGGTTCTTACGTGATTTTCACCTAACCGACCAGATTTCGAATATTTTACCACGAAGATAATTTACACATGGTCGAATTACTCACGATACGGGTCATCTGATCAAACAGTTTTGTATCAGATTTCAATATGATTTTTTTGCAAATCAAGTAGCCCAGTTAGTCAACCATCATTGACCAGCTGTCATTTGGATAACTGAGTGTTTGCATGGAAGAACGGCCTAACTGCCGGCCTTTAGGCCGGCAGTTAGAACGTTCTTCCATGCAATCACTCAACTGGCTGGGCATAAAATCACATAGTGCAGCTAGCTAAATGACTAAATACACCAAAAACGTTATTTTGGAAATGATCAAGGTGTCCGTCGACTACTTACTAGCTCAGCTAATTTGAAAATCTAATGGTGGATTATATTTCCAAACAATTTGGTCATCGTTACACAAACTCGGAACTGCGACACTGAGGCGTGAAGCTGGATTTTGATTAATTCCAGGCCCCATTGACGCGGCCGTTGCCGACGAAACTTTTTGATCACACTTGAAGTCAATCTTGTATAGCCCAGCCACGAAGAACATGAGGGATACTGAATGTTGGAAAGAATTTCCAGGGTCAATCTGAAATTAAAAATATGCACGGCTTAATACATACATAATACATTTTCAGAGGGCGTGGCGAAACATCCGTAACGCCTAGTATTTCTGAAGATTAGGTTGTTTTTCATTTGGTCTGGTCTAACGAAACGAATGTAGACACGAGGAATGACAGCGGAGAAAGATCTCTTTATTACAACTGGGTGTCAAATTACCTTTGGAATTAGTACAGAGTCATTTCCTAGAACAGCTAATCTTGAGTCTAGTTTATAATTACATCGACCATTCATGTAATCCTGGAAACAATCCAGGGAGAGTCGAACATCTTGGACAGCATCTCTCATTTGATTTCTAAGACTCACATCCAACATTATCATTTCTCCTGCCTCAAACTGCATTTCTTCCGCCTTTGCACTCTCCCCGTTCACACTGATCTCTGCAGATTTACAAGAAGTACACATAATTCAAGTCACAGTTAACAAATGTCATCGTTCAATTTTTTTAACTTACCCCATTGGATCGGTGACACGGTCACAAGTTGAACCATAGAACGAGTGAGCCGGATTCCCTCGAGAGTCGCTTTTCCCTTACAATGAGGCAGAACTCATTTCAAGTCTACATTATCAACAATGTGTTGACAACAAGCTGTCTCTTCTTTTCCTAAAAACAAAACCAAATTAGGTAATGTCAAAATCAACTAATCCTCAATAAATCGCGAATTCAAAATCTTAACTGATCGAATTTTAATTCATCGCATTTTTTAATTTAATTCAGTATATTTTGTTTGTTCTTTTGATTCGAGTAAGATAAGCTTTGAGGAAACAGTTTTCTCCCATTCACTAGTTTTGGCTATTGCCCGCATTAAGCTAACACCCCTGGATAGAAAAAAATACTAAATTATAATACTAGAAGGTGGTTTTAAGTTCGAAGACCACTATAAAAAGGGTAAAGTGAGAAGAAAAATTTTACTTAACCTCGCATTGGCTTGAGAATCACCCAAGATTTACAAAAAAACTGAACTACAAAAGATAAGTCACGTGTTTATATTTTAACACCCACCTCTTTCAACATTGCTGTCAACACGACATCGCTCAAGCGGAACAGGAATTCTACATATGTTTCCTTTCTTTCCACAAGAATTTGTTTAGATTTTGCATAATGAAGTTCCATTTCATGGGAAGTTGCGTTACAAACGTCCAATACAAGATACACTTGAGAGGTCCTAAATGTAATTGAATCGACGTGTTTGAAAGAACGTACAAAATATAAAAAAAAATTACAGTAAAAAACAAAAAAACGAGACATCCTTACGATTCCCCAGGAAGTGTGTCCCATTTTGTAATGAGAAGAGCTGGAGCCACTTCAACATTGAGGGCAATTCCACAATTTCTGAAATACTCCATTTTATGGCCTGGTCCTCCAGAATACTTTATTTTGAGGACAGCCTCGTATGTCTGCAAAAAAAGTTCAGTGTATTGGTTTCGAAATTTTGAAATTTTCATTCAAAAATACTACAAAGCCCAGACTCACCTTCACTGTAGAAACAGCAGGCATCTTGGCTGGGGTTGCGGAGAAGGAGTTGAAACTACTTCCACTTTTCAAGCTGCTCCTACAATTAAATAAAAAAAAGCTATGTTAAAATCAGAATTCTTCAACTTGAACTAAATACAAATGTTACAATTACAAAACCCAATTCTCAACTGTGGTGATCAGGACGAAGGTCCATAAAAATATATTTAAAATATGTCTCCCCATAAATTTCTGATTGTTTTCACCCAAACCCAACATCTTATTTAATTTCGAATAGAAGAACTATTAAAAAGTTGCAGTACACTATTCTTATTATTAAATTGAATGAGTATTTTAGTTGTTAACCTTCTCGCAGGCACGACTTTAGTCGTCCATGCCTGCGAGAAGGTTAAGAGCTTGTACCCAAAACTGGTAAGGTCTCTAAAAAAAAATTGACAAACCTGTTTGAAGCGGATGACTCTGTCCTCTTAGGCTTAAACTTGTCTGATATAATTCCTAACCTAGACGGCAATGAATTCGGTCCCTCCATAGTGGAAACAGGTAAAGAAGCCAAACTCGTATTATCCCCTAAAGTGGATGATTCTGATTGTCCTATAAAATCTCCAGCTCCATAAACATAAATAGTAAAATTAGCAGAAGCACCAGGTAAGATTGGAAGTTGTGTTTGAAGATTTTGATCACTCCAACTAAAAATTTCTGTCACACGCTTCTCAACACGTGAGTCTAAACTCAATTCAATGAATTCAATTGGAACTTTCCCTGCATTACTAATCGTCACAGAACACTCTTGCCTTTCACCCATGATGACTGAAATACTTGCACTCGTTACAATTGAGTCTGAGAATGAACTGAAAAATTCGGAACGTGGTTTATTCGTTTCAACTTCAATGAATGGGAGGGCAGGGACAATGTCTACGTCAATGTGCGGACATCGCATACTTGCCATGTGCTTCAATCGAACATTCGATCGTACACCCATTGTGTACGTTGAATAGCCTAAAAATCAGCAGAAAAATCATTTTAGAAATAATCATTCATAAAAATCCCAATCACGTATTATTCGTAAAAATGTTTTGCATTGTACTTGGGTTTGGAAAGATACCCCTATTAGTAAGGGAAAATCTCGGCGGAGAAAAACGTCTAAAACACCACTTGAACGATTTCTCTTGGTACCTTCGTACTGAATCGAACAATTCTGATTGCAAAATGCCAAGCAATATTTTCTTAGCCGTTACTTAAAAAGCAATTATGGCGTCACGATGCTTAAGTAAAGTAATGGTAGGTTTGGCTTCCTTAGGGATTAATTACCTAATATTCGTAGCTTCCCCGGACTGAGTGGAATTCCTGTCAAAGTCACTGGAAATGAAGTTGTCTCCGCGGGAATGGAAATACTATTGGAATTGACTTGGAAACTAACACCTTCTGTGATCAAGCACTAGAAGTAAAAATCCAAATTATATTAAAAATGGTCCAAAACTCGGAATTGCAAATCATAAAAACAGAAATAACGTACCATCGAATTAAGTTTAAGTTCAATCGGAAGTGGATTCTCCAAAAGAACTTGTAATTGACACAATTCACCTTCAACCCAACTAAAATCTAAAAAGATGAAAACAATAATTATCAATTTCAGTTCAAGTTATGAAAAATGCTGTGACTTTGGACTCTTGTCACACCCAACTCAACTGACCTGCTTTACTTGCATCCTTCACAACTTTATCTCTGTTGACCACGAAAGGAGTATAAACAAAAGGACTGACTTCCTCTGTCCCTTTTTTCTCTTCTATTTTATCTGGGCGAAGATGTGGTGTTGGAGCAATCAATTTGAAAACTCTGAAAAAGAATTAAAAGAAATTAACATAAACATAGATTTAATTAACCGGTTAATTAATAGTCAATTTACCTGACGAATGGAATTCCGGACAAATGGACAGGAGGGACGATGAGTCCATTCTCAAGTGCAAGTGCAACTGGAAGTCCTTCACTTTCTTTTGACAAAAGTTCCAATTGAAGTGCAAATTCCCGTTTCTCTTCCCGAGTTAACTAAAAACGAATAAAATGAAATTGAAATTAGGTCAAAGATTATCAGCATTGAATTTTAAATCTGCTGTTTCGAAACATGATTTTATTGAAAGAAGTCTAAATCAGTATAGAAAAAAATCGGTTTTATTTAAAATATTTTGAATATAGTATGTTCTAAAAATTGCATCTCTTATTATCTTATTGTAAAATGTGTATACTTTTCTATTGTAAAAAATGTATTTTTAAAAAATGAATTCGATAGATATTAAATAGGTCATCAATTACTTACATGAGGAAGCATGGCATGGAGGAGAAGTGTCATGTGTCGAGTTGCCAATGCATTATTTCCTTTCCTCTTTGCCGTTCCAACCAACTCTTGTAAAACTTGGATTTGTAGTCTTGGCCATCCATAATAACCAAAACGCGAGGCTTCATTTGGATTCAGTGATAATTTGTAGCCTTCCATAAGTTGAAGGAGGAGGGAATGACAGAGAGCCCAATTTGGATGAGGATTACTTGGAGAAACACAACGCATGGCTGCCACTCTACGGAAAAATGCTGCCTTTCGATGAAACCCAAGTCGAGTGTAAAGGTCAGAGAGGGCATTGAATCTTTGCATCTGAAAGTTGGTCGGTTAAAAAATTAAAACGGTCAATTAATAATTAATTCATGATCGTGGCATGGGTTGGCCAGTTGGCCCCTGATATTTCACTGAGCTGAACTCGGATTCAACTCTTCATACAAGCACTACCGTTAGTTACTTTGAAATGGTTTCTTTTCCACAGTCTTCTGTAGTGGAAATCGACCAACCCTCAACCCTATACAAAGAATACGCCGCGAGGCTGTCCTGCGGAGCTTTTAACATCAAAACTAAACTGGCCAGATTTTTACTTGAAAGTATTTCATACTTGCGATAAACTTGCCTTTTCTTCCTCCGTCAGTTGTAAGCTAATAAAAACAGCATTCTGAAGAAAATCCGCAGCATGGAGTATTTCTCTTTGTTCAATTAAAACCAGGGCTGCTTTGATCGAAGCTTCTGTTTCAATGATTCCAGCCTGACGATACTACAATAAAAAACAATACATCAAATTAGTGTTGAAAATTGATATTTTTGCATTCCAAACACATGACCATAAATTGCGTTTACTTACCTTGCAATAATGCGTGACGACCTCCCTGTATTTCTCCAACAATTCTGACCTAGCCAAACAATTTTTGAATGGTAATTTCTCCGGAGCTGTCAAATCCGATGTGGCCGTTCCTGGCTCAAAACCGGGTGGTAATGACTTTGTTGAAATTCCTGCTTTAAATTTGATAAATTCACTACTCTGCAAAGAAGAATTTCTCTGGAGTGGAGTTGAGCGACGCATGTTTGGATAGAGCATTGACACGGATGCAGAACACATTCCTTCCAATGCACCTCCGAGCCAAAGCCAATCATTCACAGACTTGAGGATTTCAACTGCTGCTTGATAGTGAGATATGGATTCACTTGGAAGTCCTGCTTGAAGACTTAGGACACCCAATTGCTTCCTCAAACGTCCGTCTGCCCTCCGTTTATTGTTTTTTGACTCGAGGTCTAATCCAACGAAATCTTTTTTCTCGAAAGGGGCGCACAAGCATGACAGGAGGAGGGATCGGTCAGCTTTCCGCAATCTAGAAGGTAAAATTTGAAAAAATTGTGAATTCAACCATTATTTGTTCGAATAATATTTCGAATGTCAAAACAAATCCAATTGTATAAAAAAACTGCATCTACCAAGATTGAGGAATTGACAAGTATCAAAAATAAATCACCAATCAATCTTTACGCCTCACCCCAATTTATCGAGTCGCTTGGATTCCAGGACCCAAAAAACGGCTGAGACAAATTGCTCAATGTCCGCTTCCAATGAGGAGCTTTGTTCCATGGTTGGATAAAATAAAGTCCGAGCCTTGAAGTTCGTGGGAGTCACAAGTGGTTTCGAAGTAGACGAGCCGGATTGGGTCGAAGGGGTCAAAGATTTGTCTTTATCACCCTCAGCAGTATTTTCGCCGCCGCGTTCAAATTCCGTCTGATGCTCCGCCTCCTCCCTCAGAGTCGCGTAGTGCAGGACTCCGACGGCTGACTCTGAGCTAAATAAAACTAAAGTTTTTGCTCACGGTCAGATATTATCTGTTCACGAACACTTCGGCTCCATGTGTGTGGCGCCGAATATAATAGAGGCCTCATGGACTCATAAAATCAAATAAACGTTGTTGAAAACCAAGTACCGTTATGGTGTGAACATTCAATCGTACAAGGGATTAGGAAATACGTCGAGGAGAAAGTGAATTTTGGACCAGATATTAGTAGTCTGTCATTTGTTATACTCCACCGTTCCCCATTTCGACGCGCAAAAAATTGATAAATTAACAAACCTGGATGTAGAATCCTCACTAGTCGTGTCTTGGTCCTCGGAAGGATCTTCCAGAGATAATGAATTTCCACCTAAGCCATGGAGAGATTCAGAGCTTTCAGAGGGCGTTGGGGTCATGGCAGCTGATGGGGGAATTGAACCATGGCCAGAAGATGCAGTTGGAGCTGGCGTCGTTTCCTTCTCCGGACTATGCTCAAGACTATGTTCTTCTGAAGAGTGTGATGGTTCAAACACAGATCCATCAGGATTGAGTCCAAATAAAAGACATCTTGAGTCAAATAATGTGAATGCATATTTGACTTTGAGGGACTCATGGATTCGACACAATTCAATTCACTCAATTCCTGTTGTGAATGACACTGACCAATTGTTATGAGTCCAAGGGCTTTACGATGTGTTTGAAAATCACCCCAATCATTATTTTCAACCGGATAACTACGCAAATAACGAATGGATATGGGACGTAGATTTCCTTGTGAGTCCAAGATTCTTAGTTCTGTCACACTGCTCACACGTTCGAACGATCGTTGGAATTGTTTTGTTCGTAACTGGCGACCTAAAAAAGGAAAATAGACATATTCAAAAAATAGTGTGTAATTGTAATCAGTATTTTGTTTATAATGTCAACAGAAATGAAAACATCAATTCGAAGGAGTTAATTTAATTATACCCAAAAAAGGCAATTATTTCTGAAGTTCTCTTCATGTAATTGTAACTATAATTCGTCAATTCCAGAATAATTAATTATTACGGTGATTCCTGTTGTAAATCTCTTAAATTACTAATTTACTAATGACCTTGACCTTACCAATATGTCTTACGACGACCAAGAGAGCCAAGTGGTCATGAGGTGTCTGTTGATAGTCCGGATAAGACATACTTTGATCTGGTGGTGTCCCAGACAAAATTACACTCAC
>JAQFYE010003049.1:0-16284 GCA_034694305.1 Protaphorura glebata
GACTGAGATATTCGAGACCGAGACTGAGACCGAGACCAATGGACTATTGGTATCGCGAGACCGAGAGTCTCAGTTTTTGAGACTCTCGCGAGACCAGTTGTCGAGACTGGATTCCCTAATCTAGCGGGAGCCAGCGAGGAGACCGAAGGTGAGACGTGACAACTCTTCCAGAATTCAACACACAGGTCAAATTAGCTGACCCTAACCTGAGAAGTTTGTGGAGTGACATACTATTCCAGATTCCAAATCGCATCACAGTTGAGTGATATGAATATCAGATTCGTTTTAAAATATCCGCCCTGAAGTTCCCCTCGTGAGTCAGTCGTTCCTTTATCTAGTATAAAAAATTCAATTTCGGATCGGAAACACGTTTTCCACGCCAAAAATAAAACCATGTCATAGTATATTGGTTGGTGAAGTCAATAGAAAGTATTGTTTGAGCTGAACTAGTCTATAATCCGAAAATAAGTTTCTCCGACGATTTGATTTGAAGAATAATTCCGTTTGCACTAACCTGAGGAGAACTTGAATAAAAATCTTGTTCAATGGAGTCGGAAATAAATAAGGCTCCATTTAGTGTTCCTAATTTAATATTTAAAACGAATTTTAGAAACTAACTCGTGGCTATACAAACGTATTTTATCAGAGTCTCCACATTAAGAGCCATTGCATTTTTAAAATATTGACGCAAAAGTACTTTTACTTCAATCCAGTCCCACTGAAATAGACCGTTTCCTTTTAGATGATGGTTCTGTCTTAACTTTTCTTTAATTCTAATGTAAGAAATAGAAAGAAAGACACTAGGGGTTATACTCTCGACTTATTATATATATACTGAGTTGTGCGGTAAAAGAATTCAGACATCATACGAGTACATTCTTAGTCAAATGATGGCTTATTCCCTATTGCTACGAGGAAGAAAGGCGCCAACCCTAATATGAAGGTACAGAATTCAACCCAACTTGACGAATGCATTACTGCACTGTCACTACACTACACCAAATGTCATTTTAGACATCATTGGATATACTCGTGGCACCTACTTTCCTACCGCATTAGAGCACTTTACTGATGAAAGTAGGAAAAATTCTTGAGCCCAAATAGTAATTCAGGATTGTAGAACTCAGAAATAAGTGATCTCAGGGCTGACTCAAAAGTATTTTTAAAAAGAAATTCGATGAATAAACAATTCAAAAGTCAAAGCCAAACCAATCGAATGATTTGTCACGTTGACTTTCCAAGTGAAACTGAAATATCATATGAATATTTAAATGTACTAAACTTTAATAATAAATGCAGAATCGTAAGACTGTATTTTTAGTTTTTCAATTTTTATGTACATTTGAATTAAGACTAAGTATGACTGTGTGGGTGAGTGAATGGACATGATTAATTAAAAAGTGCAATCACCTGCGGGTCTGGGATCTGTCGCGTGGAGAATCGTTTGAGGAACGAGTCTTCTCTTTTTAAAGTTGTTTTCTTTTGGATCGTGGACGTGATGGCTCCGGACAATTGAACTGTTGTTCTTAACTTCATCCAACGTTGATTGCTCCTTGACCTAGACAATTTCATTGCATTAGTACGAACCACCAAATATCTCAAGCCTAACGCGAAACTTTGAGAAGGAAGTCAGCTTTGAATGTCCTGATATTATGAGGAACTGTGCATTTCATTTCATACACCAATGCGTTATTTTACTGAATTACCGATAACGCTGAATCAGTGGCAGAATTGGAAGTAAAATGCATTCGGTAGTTGGAAAAAGAGTCCATCATCTATTAGAAAACGGCTCGATTCGTAGCGATCACTGTTTCAGATTACCTTTTAAAGGTTTCCAACATTTTCTAGAATTTTGATGGCCGACTCTCTCCTCAAGTTTCGGGTCATTCAGGTTATACAGTATTATACAGGGTGGGACAGCACCTTTCCCCACTGGAGTACAAACTAAAGTGAAATGCACATTTTGTTAGATCTGGAGCGTTATATTGCTAGTGTAAACAGCGCAAAACGCTGCAAACGTATTTTGGAAGCTCAGAATCCTCCATCTCTAGATCCAAAGTAAGATTCTCCGCAGAAGGTGTGTCTCACCTTTTGTTTACGCTCCCCCAGGCGGAGCAAAGGTTCTGTCCCACACTGTAAACTTTCATCGTCCACACCACAAGCCAAAACTGAGATAGGATTAACAGAGCTCGTGGAAATAAAAGTCTCCTAGGTGTATTTTAACAATATGAATTCTTTCATTTCCTGAGTATTGTCTAATTGCTCAAAAACAACAGAGACCTCTGACGACACAGAAAAAATAATTAATTTGCCTTCGTAGTTCCATTTACCCAAGGGTTGAATAAAATGTAGGAATATTGTCGAATATTACCTGTTGGATTCAATCAAAAGTTGATTATCGTTTTCCTATCAAACAAATAGCATTGCCGTACAAGTTCTATTATGATGTACAAGATCACCAACCGCAGTCTTTTGGTTTCTAGTTCGGATTTAGCAAAACCTCGACTGCGGCCTCCGTCCTAATAATAAGTACCTATACGGGAATTTGTCTCTCACGGCGGCCACGGACACGAAAAACAAAGTAATTGCATTTTCGGAGTCATAATTATCCCCGCTGGACGCCACATTTCCTAGTTCTTGTCAAAATATCGCATTTAGACCCCACTTCTTATCAAGAAAATGTGGTTTTATTTTGGTAGGTTTCTAAACCACCAAATTCGGGAAATATTAGACGCTTTACAATTCAGAAGTCTTTAATATTTTTGAGCATCCTGTAGTCATCAGAAATATTCTATCGATTTATTTGAAAGAACAATAAAACAAATAGTTATATTTGGCTTGTGATGAAGACGAGATTGTAGGATTAATCATTAATTATGAATTAACACCGGAGTAATTTGTTAAAGAGCAGGTGCCTATCTAATAGTTCCATAGACTGGACTCTCCATGCAGATAACGAGGAGACAGATTGACTGAGGTACATAGAAAAGTACACCGTATTACGTTTACGTACACCACGGAACAATGAATGAGAGAAGGGTTAATCATAATCACACCGGGACCCATCTAGTTTATTAATACTTCCAGGGACATAAGTACATGAGTCGTCACACCACTAACATTTAATTCACAACGACCAAAAACACAGGGACGGACGTTCATCTGACGGACGATCAACACCAGACATCGATATCATGCTCCATAGGCGTATAACATACTTACGAGTGAGTGTAGTCGGGATTTCAATAGTAACGATTCAAATTATTTAGCTAATAATTCCCTTATAACTAATTCCCAGATTTAGAAATAATTTAAGAAATAATTTAAGAAGTACATTACAGATAGCGTGGGGCCATCGCGGACAGCGTAGTTGGAATATTGCAGTAGTGGTTTCGTGTTATTACTAATTTTGGTATACGGAAGTCCCTTGACCTCATTTTGATCTGAGCATTTATCAGTACGCTGACTTTCTCTAATACATTGCTGAGATAACGCACCGCGTCGATCTCGATATTTTTCTTCCAATGCAGTCAGAATGATTTTTTTTCATTTAAGACATGGAATCTATATATAATTCTCAATATCGCGTCTGAAGCATACATAATCATAAATACTGACGGAAAGGATTGAAATGAATCATGTCATCCATTGAAATCTCATTGCTGGAGAACATGTGTATCAGAAAGGAGACGCCGGAGATTTCAGAGTCACTCCGGAAACTCCGAAGTTTTGAAAGTGAAAATATTTCTAAACCTAAGGAAATCACTTTTTGTATGTATAGTATTTTGTATAGTGAATGCCATTGTCAGCTACCGGAAATTAAGTGCACCTCCGTTATGTCACATACATACCTACATACTTACCTATCTGTGGTTTTTGCTACTGCAAAATACTGGTTTAGTTTTGGCTTTGGCTACCGACAGATGTTTCACGCTCGATACCCGTAGAATGCTAGTATGTGCAAAATCTTCTTATAATTAGGCAACTCATTCTCTTTCGTTTTATAATATTAAACTATCTTATGTCTCACAAAATGAATACAGGAACAATTTTTAATTACATTATTTTATTCTCTGCATTTGAAATATTACTTTCGAAATTTTAGGTAGCTGGGCTTTTACCGAATGGGAGCGTTTGGTCATTTACCTCAGCTGCCATATGTAATCCCTGTTTAAGTCAACGATCCATTCTGTATATAGAATGAAATGGTAAAGATGAATGGTTTGTGCTATCTGTGTCTGGATGAGACACTAGAGAAAAGATTTTGAATGGATTTTGTGGAGAGAATGATTGGACCTTTGGGTGAAAGTGTGAATGTTTTTATGGTGGGAAATTGTGTGTTTGTTATAGAAGGTTGGACATTAATTACATGGTGGAGATGAAATGTAGGAATCTGGGTGTCCCTCAGAGACGTCGTGTTGGGAAATCAAGAGAGACAATCACTTATTGATTTCCTCACGCCTTTGACATGAGGGTGAGAAATGCCAGAATTGAAACTAACTCTGGCTCTGACTCTGACTCTGACCCATTCTCGTCCCCGCTAATCCTTTCCTTTCTCTTTTATTACTTTCACCACTTTCACCACTTTCTCTATTTTCCTCAACAAAACTGAGAAAGGAGAATCCAATCCAATCCAATCCAGACCGGAAGGTGTTACCTCAGGGCAAATATAAAACAACACCCTTAAGAGATTCATTCATCTTTACCCCAAAATCTCACCTCGTAAATACTGAAGGGAACAAAAATCCGTATACTAGTCTCCTATAAATGTCACTCTAATATTTATTGTTTCAATTACTCCTCGCTTTTCCGCCTCCACTTCCTTCCCATCAATATGACTTGGAAGTACTTTATTGGTTTCTCATCTTACTTTTCAATTCAAGAGCTATTTAATATGTCATTCTCTAACCTCCTTTAGCAATTTACAATGTCAGTGGCCTTGGAAAACCTAAAAATTCCTCAATATTCGTCCTGTACCTCTATTGTTAGTGGTATAATGCTGAGTTGCGTCCTGTACACTGAACCTTATCCACTTGGACATCTTAATAACTTTTTAATGTGTTTTGGACAAGGGAATTTAACGCATTTATTCTATTGGGAGCCCGGGCTTCTATTCCTTCAAGATGGTCCATAGTTAAAATATTTTAATAAACCCCAACTGTACGATAATCAACAGAAATCGCTTACCTCTGGCTAAATTTGGGTTATTGATAAAGCTACTTGTTACCCTCCAGTCACGGGTGAAAAAATACCAAAAATTTGAAATGCTGATGGACTTTTGTCCCTTTCACAGAACCTGATGAACGATTGTTCCAGCATCGTATTTACCCGGACAGACAATTGTACCGCGAGAACCACGCTGATGGACGATTGTACCGTGATCAAATCCACATGGACAGTTGTTCCTCACTCCTGCTCTTTATGGGCCACCTGATTCCCTTACTACCAATTAAAGCGCTAGGGACAGCTGGCCATCAGCTTTTATGAAGGGGACAAAAGTCCATTAGCTATCTCTAAAAAAATTGTGTTTTTTTGTTCAAAAATACATAAAAACCATAGAAATTGACGGTTTCCATTAGTTCTTTTGCATTGCATACTATAAAGTGGATGAGGAATACCTGGAGCCCCAAGGGCTGGCGGGAAAATTCTTTCCAGAAACTTGTCGAACTAAAATGGTGAGGAACAATTTTCCATCTGGTTAGGAGTTGGAGGGTTAAGTAATTTTTAATTTACAACAAAAGGGGACGATTGCGCGATCCAAGAAATCATTTTGCCTTTGATTTTGGATGCTGTTCTGTCCTACCCCGGTCGAAATGACATGAAGTTTCTTTCTGCAACGTGATCTGAGGTTGACCGTTTTTGAGTGAAAAGAAAGACAATCTTTTCTTGCAGAACTTAGAACTATGGACTACTAGACAAGCGTCAAACTTGAAAAGTCCCTTTTCTCGAAGACTGTACTCGAGAGGATATTGTACAAGGAAACCACTTTTTATGTTAAAACCAAATCAGACTAGAATATTCTGGATTATTCATTTCAAAGTCAGGAATATTATTCGTCGATAATTTGAAAGTCCAGACTGGTCATAAATTATTTTCTGGATAATTCTAACATTAATACTTTTCTTGTGGTTTCAGTAAAATATATATGCCGGAATGTTTAAATTTTTTAGAACTGATCCGCCGACGAATCAGTCCGCAGATACTTCATGTAACCTTTCGAGTTAATTTAAAGGTGATTTGGCTTTTACATGAAATGCTGTTTCCTTGTAAGTGATTTCTACTTTCTCCATCCTAGTATCTCTGTGAGAAAGGTATAGAAAATCGTGGGCTGTTCGTTGCGTAATGTTATCCGTTTGCTAAAGAAGAAAAGAAGGAAGACAACATGGGTTAATTGGGAAAGTCTCGTCCAAATATTGATGTTGACGACGTCCAAACCTCCCACTTGTCTCCCGCCGAAGTATCGAATGACTGTATTTTATCATGAGGGCCAGAGCAGAGGACGACCGCAAAGTTTTACACTTAACGACATTAAATGACAAACATGTACAAGAAGACACCACGGCACTTGTTTGGCTGCTTCCACCAAACTGGGTGGTTCAATCTCAGTCTCCCGCATTGAACCATTTTGTTTACATTTTTATACTGTACCAGCGTTAGCATGGGAGAACCTTGCTGAGGTTCTCCCATGTTAAATCTCAAAATGTAAAGATTTTCGCCGTTAAAGCGGCACAGTTCGACAGACGGAGATTGACCCACGTAGTTGCCTTGGGAGACACCAGAGACCAGACTCACTCCATTGCGGTCAACTTTCGATTATTCAAAAACCCTGAACAGTAACCATAACGACTACGTTGGATTAATCCTCATATACTCTCAGTATTTTTTATAGGTAACATTTGCACTACTGATTGGTTTAGCCACGGAGAGTAAACAGGCTGATTTCAGTTTTCAGTCAGAAACGGAGATCTCACTTCGGGTAAACAAACTAAAAAAACAACCTCTGGGCGCAAAACCACTGTTTTGCGCCCAATGTAATCAGATGGGAAATGCAGTCTGTAATTTTATGCAATTTGATTTGGTTGTCACGGGAGACAACAGTGAGACCTCCCGGAAAAGAAAATCACCTTGTCTACTCTTCCTGGGTTTAGCAAGCTCTAAAGTGAAGGCTGACTAACGGACTGTAAGTAATGTCTGATGACTGAAACTTAACAATAACGTACGAAGGTCAAAGTACAAGAGTTGGACAAAATCCAAAAGTTGAGGTCAATACCTTTCGGGACGGAGAGGGTGAATTAGAATGAATGAAGCGCTAATTGGGGGGCACTCGCCCGAGTGGATTGTAAATAGACGTTCACGACAGACCCACGCCACGCGCAATACAAATGTTCGACTAGACTAGAGATAATTAATGGATTGACAAAACTATGGACTATACATATTATACTATTTATACATGTGTGGAATAGAAATGTCAGTATGAGTTAGTTGGACTGACACAGGGAAATCGAGCAGGCTAAAAACACATGAGTTTTGGATTCAGAGAGAAAAAGGGTGGACGAGATCAACCAACACCGCACACTAGAAATAAATGCAAGAATTTTCTAGTTACCCGAATCACTCTTCTTAGCGTCATTCCATAATGTCACCCTACTCATATTCTACACATCACTACAAATTATCTAGTGTCAAATTTTCATATATCCATTTGAAATGTTACATTATATCAAATTTCGCCAAAAGTGGCGATTCCACGTAAGCAGCATACGTCTGCAATGAATCCTGCAAATCTGACATTCTACATTAATTGCAGGTCTTGAGCTGCTATCTGGAATCGCCACTTAATAGTCAAGTTGTATATAGGATGGACGTACTCACAGTGCCCTCTGGTTACAAAATGGGTTATATTTATAATGGAAATATAATATTTTCAATCCAGTATGATATCTTTGGCATTTCTAGTCTTAAATATAAAGTAATGTCAAAATTCGATTCAAATCCAGTTATTCATGAAACCGAGATTGACAATTAGACTAAAACTGAACCGATTCGGACAATTACGGTCCGTGGGAGCCTTGAGAGAATATGTAGTAGACATAGAATAGAGGAAGATGACCGAATGACGCGAAAAAAGAGGTTGAATGAACCCGAAGAGTAAATGTACGAGAAAAGGGTGGGGTTAGTGGGAAGAAACAAACAGCTTACGTGAACAGAACATGGACAAGATTTTAGGAAAAATGTATTTTTAAGGTCAACAAAGACATCGTTACTACAGTCCAGGGCGAGACAAATGAGGATATTAACATATGAGACTCAATTTCTTATCATGAACAAGAGGCGTAGGACTGGGGGATAAATAAAAAGCAACAGATTTCTCTCAAGCTAGGGAAAAGTTTAAGCTTTATGGATGGATAAGTCCTAGAATATTATTGACATGAAGAACTAATAGATTTTTCCATTGCACTAATATTTCAAGTCAACACAAATTAAAAATTCAAATCATAATAATTTCTTTTGACTTTTTTGACTACAAGCAATGTATGTATGAATAAATTCTCATAAGTAACATTTATGTCGACTTGGACTGTAACGTTATTTTAAAATCTTGTTATTTTTTTAAAAATTTAGTGCAAAAAAGATTAGAAAAATGGGTAGGGGTAGAAGGGGAGGTTATGGTATTAAAATGAGTGTGTTGGGCAGTTGGTACCGACCTCTTGATTCTCCTAAGTCGGCCATACCATGCCATTACCGCCCGGAGATTTGTCCATTGTTGTTCTCCGACACTCTTTGATCTAGATCTGCTCTGCTCTGAAAGTCGCTCTGAAAGTCTGAAATAACAATGAGGACCAGACTTTGGATGACTGTCTGGTTCTCTTAGGATTCCTCGTCTTTTTACCTCTAATCATTAAAAATTAATTGATTTCTCTTTGAACTAATGAGGATTTTTCCCCTCATGATTATCCCTTCTCAACACATCTGAAGGATCGCGATGGGCTTGACGAAACCACTTCAAAAACTAGAGAGTTTTATTTATTCTAGAAATAATCTATTTAATTCACTCAAGTCTCACTTGAAATACCGTAGTAGTAGTAGCTTTGTAGTGTGACTCGCACCTTCACATTAGGATGGACAGATATGTCTGTATTTATTTTGACAGTGGACCCAAAAAGCACGAATACGAAACATGGCTGCCGAAAGCACCACAACCAGCCATCTCAACTTGCACGGAATCGATGCATGGAAAGACTAAACTTTTACACGTACGGACTACAGACCCGTATTTCTCGGCATTTCTACAGGGTTCGAAATAATTCCTTGAACCCGTTTAATATCTCATCAATCAAAAGAGCTCGACAAAACTGAAGGTACAATTAATATTTCCAATCCAAATTTGAGGCAAGTATTTAAAAAAATACTCAAATTTTCTATGTTCAAATGGTATTTGTTTAATTTTCTGTAAAATTTAGTATGAATAAAGATCTTATGGAATAATTTGAAAGGTTTTAGTCTAGCCGTTTCGATCGGCGAGGGAGGAAACGGATGGAACATATTTGACACCCTGTAGTATCTCAATCTGTCACATTCCCCAAAACCAATATTGACACAAACTGTGCTTGAAATCACCGTTTCCCATTTCCCCTCAGGTGTCCATCTCACCTACTAATACCCTTTTGCCGGACAACCCATTTAATTTAGTTCAGACACTTGTGTCTGTCAATATCAGGAACCATATATGACCCACGAATCCACGATTCTCACGTATCCTATCGCAAATAAACGGTCCGATCAAGTTAATTTAAATTTTATTTGCAAAACTATATAAATAGGTCATGAAACTAAAGGACGTGACTGGCAACTACTAAACTTTTATTTCTCATTTATTTTTGACCCACCCTGTATGCAAACAAATGAGGATCATAAACGTTCTCATGAGTTTTTTAAATGTAATTTTGTACGAGTTCTCAGAACATGTCTGCCATTTCTACTCTAGTCTCATTTAAAGTTTGAGTGTGAACATTTAAATTATTCTGATCAGCTAGAAGCCTAGCTCAGCCAACTGAATGAATTTCTCCATCATTTTTTTCTCTGGCTGTTTTAATTTCACTCATGTTCTGTGAGCAATCATTCCCGTCAGTAAAACACATTCCTTCACGGGGAATTAATTCGTCCCAGCATTTAATCTATTCATGGAGTCCGTCTGCATTTGTTCTTACGTAAAATCTGACACACACTTGGATTTTTTCAAAATATTTGCAGCAATGTGGGGTGAAATGACGTCACAAGGCACTTTACTAAATTTCACCGCTTAGTTCATTCAAGAAAATTCCTTACTTTTTTCCCTTGGCTATGATTTTGAAAATTTCAAGAGAAATTGTAAGAAACGTTTAAGTGAAGAAGCAAATCAGGTCTAGATGGCGTCCTCGTCGAAATGTGTTATCTCTTTTGAACTAGACTGTTTTTGTAATTTTTATAGCCAAGGACTGTTTTTGTCGAAGATCACTCTAGGTTATCTGAAGAACGGCTGACTTCAAGCAAGTTGAGTGTCAATTGAAATAACCCGGGGATTGATTTATTAGTTGACACGGAGTAGTCACCCCGAACCAGGACCTTGAAAACGATTCTCTCAAGAACATATTAGTCCTCCATTATCTTGTCGTCCCAGCCGCCCAGTCTGCCGCATGTCGACAAAATGCAAATATGCCCAACTCTCACAAGTCCACAATTCCCAAATTACTGGCGTCTATATCTTTCTCTTCTAGCGGTTGACAATTTTGTTTTATTTTTTCCACACATGATCTGCCAAACGTTTATACACACATACCATCCAGAAATACTACAGTAATTCCCAAACTCCATTAAGCATAACGGGTACGTGTATCAATGATCCACCCTCAGTACGTACAATTTGTCAAGCAGATTCGCCCTAAATGTCGCTAAATTTTGATTTCTTTTTTTCGTGGCTCTTAATAAATACTCGTATGTAGGGTTTGTTTAGAATAGAAATGTTACCGATGAGCTGGACTCTCGGATGGAGAGCGAGAGGAGTCATGGGTTTTACTCGTTGAGTCACTGTGTCGGTCAGGTGGTCCATCCGAGTGACTGGACAGACTCGTTTGTCTGGAGCCACCTTCTCCATGTCCGGAGGATGAGTGAGCCTGCATACTACCCGGAGTCTTTGACCCGTGACCCCCACCACCTTGAAAACTGGTCCCTTCATTCGGAGACTCGGAGTTATCATTCGGTGAGCCTCTTCCTTCGATCTCTTCCACCTGTACAAGCATACAAGAAAAAAACATAATTTAGAACAGACTTGTCGCTAATATTTTGTTAGGCGAGCTCAATTTTAATTATTATTCGTTGTTTTGGTCGATAATTTGTCTAAAAATCACTCAAATATCAGCGGCCGATGTGTGCTTATGTTATTACGTGTGATATATTTGGACATCCCACGGTTTTTCTGGTATCGACAAATGCCGAAATGAGATTTTTGTATATACGAGGGTAGTCTCATAAATAATGCGAAAACGTATATACATTACTCCATTTTGATAAGTTATTTTAAATTGGTACAAAAGTCTTTTTCAATTAATATTATTTATTCAAAAATTCTCCCAAATTCGTGGTTGAAATATAAGAGCTCCGCACATATTCACAATTGTCAACTCGTGGTAACTAATTTGCAGAGTTTGCAAAGACTAAACCCTTGAAGGTAATACTCGGATTCACTTTTGTTCTCTTTTGAAAAATTAAATGGAATGAAGTCTTAAGATTATTGTACAGTCACCATGAAGTATCATCTTTGTAGCACTTCAACTTCTAAACTACTCCGGCAGCATTAAGATTTCAATCAGTCCAGAGAGCCAGCACATGTTAGAATAAAGTAGTAGTAGTAGTAAGAGTGCTATATAATAACTAGCCAAGTAACTATTTCCTTTGAACTCGACGACGCTGTGAATATTAATCAAGGTCTGAAACTTAATTACATGTTCCACCAAATTTATGTGATGACAAAGTTAAACCCATAATTCCTCATTAGGTTCAAAGTTAAGACTGACGAAAGTGCCCGCTGCACTTAGAATGTGTCACCCTAATCTACTCAAAAATACAACATCCAACATTGAGTGGTCTTTCAGTTCACCATTATATTTTTTGGAGGTCAATCTGGTACTTCCAGTTCTGGAAACTCAAATCAATTAAATTCTACGAATGGAGGGCAAGACAAGTTTTGAATGGAATCGTGCTTTTTTAATTTTTTTAAGTCCAGATGAAATAGGGTGAAATCGTGGTCACCATCGCTGAACGTAACAGTGTACGTGTGAATGCATTTCTCAACATCCACTATTATTAAAACAAACAAACATTGGATTTGGATAAAACAAATTCGGGTCATGAAATGAGGCACAGATTCGGAATAGACACACAGAGAGTTGAAGGCCCTCGTTGTTCCCCCTTTGTATAACGGCGCCCAGTAAAACTTTCCCAATTAATTGTGGCCATTGTGTATAGGAAATGCCAGACTGACATGACAGATGCATCTTCATTTCATCCTTCCAACTTTAACGAAGGAATTAACCGTGGACTTTCATTAAGACATATTTTCTTGGGGAAAACTTATTTATGATTTCTTTGACGACTCCAGTAAATAATATCTTTATTATTAATGTTACCCGACGAGGGCTGTTTTTTTCCGATACTCGCAAATCCCAGAAAGAGGTTTCGGAAATATTTTTTGTGGAAACACAAGCCTCGAGAATTTATCGTAATAATTCCAATTGAAATAAAGTAAAAATTGTCCACAATTTAATTCTTTAAGATGAACTGACGACAAAAGCCGATCGATTCTGCTATTAGGCAATCAAGAATCTAAGGCAAGGCGTAGGACAAAGAGCTGGTGTCTGATAACTGAGATTATTTGGAAAAAAAAACAAATATTTTGAAAGTTTGCCTGACTAGGTTCAGATTTCAGATTGAGTTAAAATCACGTATTGTTTTGAACTTCAAAGTCATTAGCGGTAATGCAATGTGGACGAGACGTGCAAAGGCTCATGTGTTTAGAGAGCTAAAGTTTCCGGAATTCACCTTATCTTTAAAGTCAGGAAGCGGAAAATTGGACTCTTGTTTCGTCCACGACATGTCTGATCTCCAAGGAAGGAACTGGAATTAATCAAGATTTCCGGTGCACTTGTTACCGACTTTACATTTTGTTATCCCTACTCAAATAACTCAATATTAATTTGCACGTGGAGATCACGGACTGGACACAACTCTGGTCTTCCATTTATTAAATCCAAATAAAATATACACAGACTGCTTGCGTAATAAAATTTCTGTGTATTCATTAAAATGGAATTGACATCGGACTCCACTGGAGGTGAGGACTTAGATATTTTTTGTTTTTCCGAATCTCGGATTTCTTGGGGAGCGGAAAGCCCTTTGGAGGATATACAACGCCTGAGTGAATCTCCGGGATTCAGAGATAACTCAACTGGATCTCTTTTTACTGAGATGTTCAATGATGCGAAAGAAGACAGCGAAAATACTTATTCTTTCACAAGAATCAATCCTTTCATCACTAATGGCATGTTGCAAAATATATTTTGGAATTTCTTTGCGAAAGAAAATATCTTGCCAAATATTATCCGACGTTATGTTACCAACTGTATGTAGTCTTCTTAGTTCTGTGAGCACTAAAATTGATAAAGTTTTGATTTTTCAGGAAATCATTATTGGAATTTATGCTGGTATGCTTTCTCTTGATTCTGTATTTGAAAATTTTACACATTTAGAAATTTTCCATAAATGTAAATTAATCGGTGTAATTTTTTAAGTCCCTATTTTGACAGAGTTCATTTTAGAATTTGTGGATTGCGCGGAACCAGAATTTTAAGGAGTACGTTGGGGTTCGGTTGTTGGTTCATTTTTAGTTTTGGTGGAAGGATGCTAATTAAATAATCAGAAGACGGCTGGGATCTTAGTTTTGTCGAAGGCTATTTTAAAGGACAAGCACGAAGGAACAAGACGGATTCTCTCACAGTCTCAGAGTGTAGCAAAGATAATTTGATTTGTGAATTTAATTAAATTCCAACCGTGGTTTGCATTTTCGGAACCAGAGGCTAACTAAGGATTATTCGATTTCATCCTGAACCTGGGGAGCACTTCCAGTTCCGTTTTTAAGCAACCACGAAGAACATGGATTATTTGGATGTCTTTCAATTCTGGAACCAAGTTTGAAAGGGACTAAGGAACTGTCTTCTCCAGAATCCCAAGGACAAAAGACTCTCACGACTTCCGTTTTTAAATGGATTCCACTGCGAGAGAAACCGTCTCGTGATTTCACCTTCACGGTTTCACTATAACGTCCGAAAGTCAACGCAACTAGAAAATATTATTGGCCCAATCCCATCTCTCCGCTTTACCCCGAAACCTACGTACTTCGAGCAAATGTCAATTAATACCAGAGAATTTAACAAAGTAATAGTCATCTTAATCATTAATTGAAACTAGCCGTCATTTTTCATGGAGAATGGGTTGGCATTCCATTTAGTCTAGAAATTTACCCCTAGTAGTAGAATAAATCTGCGGTGAAGAAAGACCTGTAAAAGTAACACCATGCAGTATTTTTAGACTTTCACCACAAAAAAATACAAGGGAGGTCTATACTATCGTGCTGCGACGAATTGAGGCAAAATCAGATGCGATTTATTTGTACACATTTGAATGATTTAAAGGACTGAATAAATAATCTAATGCTCACTTTTCACTTTTTGTTTCTACGGAATGGATGGCTCATATTGTCAAATTCCTTCTCCGGACTTTGAATTTATGTTTATTGTCTAAAAGTGTTTCCCACTAACCAAATTGTGTTTAGTGATGGGATTGGAGTGTAGAATTCTGAACTAATAAATAATCGAGTAGAGAAGCGGAACGGAATATCTGTCTGGGTGAAAGGATACTTGTACATTTCATCGTTTCATCCTAACGTGCACAATACCCAAATCCATTGAGTTGGAAGACAAGAGTCTAGGAAAAGACTCAAGTAAAACCTGAGAATGGGTTGGAGGAGAGCTATTTCTTTAGAATGGCCTAGATTCTATGGACAATACCTCATCTTCCGAATTGGATCCTCCATTCAAGGGAAACAATAATGAGGAGATTCACAACCTGGCTCACCATACACAAACATCCTCACAACCCATTCCAAAAACTCCAGACGACGACCAGGATTAAACCCAAAATCATTTCAAAACCTAGACTGGCCCAAATTGAAATACCAGTTTTCGCTATACGATAACTGCCTGACATCATGCAAAATCACTTTGTGAAAGAAGAAATTGAATCGATGTACAACATGTGTAACAAAACTACAAAATATAAAACTTCGTTATTAGAGAAAGGTCGGTTTAAGTGTAAATCTGGCTAATCTTGGACAAATCCGATCTTCCGAATTCAAAATCTGAATTTCACGGACACCAAACTCTTTTCAGTGCAAACGGTCCGGAAAAATACGTTTTATGTGCCATATACTCACTTACACAACAGAAATCAAAGCCCGGAAATCTGGGGATGACGGGTAGTTATCTCAAGTAGAAAAAATCTGTACCCAATTTTAGAAAAACCTTCAGGGATATTGATGTCACATGAGTACGAGATGTTACAGACACAATTTTCCAGTATCTTTCATCGACGTTGGAAATTAATCAATGCAAAAGTGCAAATTCTAAGAAATAGAACACTATGTAAGGTTAGGACAAAACTGAAGAGAGAAAGTGAAGTTTTGTATTAATTAGTCCCCAGACTATTTATATCACCATATGTCAACATACGTTGAAGGAACTATAAACAAAATTGTTCAATCCATTAATTAGTTTTGTAAATTTTCTTGTCTCTCCATCTCTCGTTGAATGACCACGAGTACGACGCAAGTACAAAGCACAATGGACTTTGTTGTGAGAGGAAGTGGAGAAAGGTGACAGCTGTCACACCACCCTTTCCCAACGTGAACAAGACATGAGTCCACTAATAGCTTTCCGATTTTTTGGCTCAGGTTTCCACAGCAAAGGATGTCTCAACATTATTTCTTGGATTACTTTCACAAATCCTGCACAGGGTGGCGCATAAACATTTCCTCACTACCCGCTGTGAAGACGTCAACTAAAATTTGAAAACTCAATTGGAAAATAAACATGGCGGGTTAAATGTACTCCTGCCTTGTATGTATGTTAAGGAGGAGGTCTAGGGGAACAATAAGGTACTGTCAAGCCATCTAGAACATGCCGACTAAGCCAC
>JAQFYE010003050.1:0-16281 GCA_034694305.1 Protaphorura glebata
AAAAATGTGATCGAATTCGACCCGTTGTTATGAGATACAGTCAATTTCAGCAAACTGTTTCCGTCACCTCAGTTTCAATTTTGAAGTCGAAAAAAGGTCATATCACATATCTATTCTACTAATTTATATATCTATGTTGAAAACACGTTCAATTCTCAGGAAAACTGTTTGGATCAACAGACTTATTTTTGAGCATTTTCTAATTTGGAGTCATTTCAAATCGGCGCTTCAGTTGTGTACATGTTTGGTTTTAAAAATGGTCACGGTTTCCATGATGAATATTTTCACTTTCCGAAAATCACAATCCGGACCCGAATCCGAATCCCATCCGCACCCGAAAACCGATACCCGAACCCGAACCCTAATCACATCTTGATTATTGATTACAATCAAGTTAGCAATATTCGGCAGCGAGTTTTGTCTTCGGCTCCCTGACTAGTCTCCGGTAAAGCAAAGCAAAATCATATGAGCTGACGTCATAAATTGAAGCCATCGCGTCTCTCGTATAATGCACATTTCATGAAATGGACGAAATCTCCGACATTAACACAATTGCCAGTCCGACCGTCGTTGTATTAACGTACCCGAGGTGTAATACTCCGATTTTGCCAGAATCGGTTTTTTTCGAAAGATTTACTCCAGTTTGAGTAAACTGCGCCCACCCACTACTGAAAATGCTCAAGATTTTAGCATATGATATCCCATGTAAGTTCACAATGCAAGTTCACAAATACTTATGTGAAGACCCCAATTTTCATTTTTGGAAAAGTCGAGAATTTTTTTATTATTATTTATTATTATTTTTATTAAATATTTTCCATTGGAGGAGGCACCGTAGAATTTACATTGGTACAACAATTACAAGGACCTTATTTTGTTTTTATAAATTACTGTACCTTCGAACCCTGAATATTTTGTCAATAATTTTTAATAATTTATTTTATTTTGACCTCAGTTGAATTTCATCAGGCGTTACCTAGTGATTGGGTTGTTTGCAGATGGCGGTGGTAATTGTTGAATTTTTTGTGAGTAAAAATGAATGAATTGTGGACCTGCAAAGATTTAAAATGCAAGAAACGACAATGCACAAAGAAAACCAAGACTAATCTGATTCATTGTCCGCGCGGCAAGTCTTCTGTCCGTGCTTGCGTGCGTGTCTAACGTTTATTTTCTCATTTTTATTCGTGTGAGATTGAATTTCTTTTATATCTGATTAATATTTGTATTTGTGTCCATTTGGGGCACCACGGACTCACTGCTAATGTTTATTTATTATGTATGAATTATCTACCTTGTTCTACTATTTTATTTTGTTTCCTAATCTTTTAAACGAATTACAGGAAGGACCATAAGAACAGGAATAGGCCAATTCCATCTGGCCTCCTGCGGCCCATAGGGTGCGGTATCCTTCGTCATAAAATTTGAAAATTAAAAAGTAATGTACGCTTCCAGAAGCAGCGGGCTCTAACCATATTCCTCCACACACATTCCATCTATGAGTTCAGTCACATACAACTCGTGTAGATTTTTCATAGCTTTGAACTGTATTGGTTTACGTAGCGCTGCACCTGTCGTTAAGGTCGAAGGTTACCCTTTGAATTACCATCACATGTCAAGGAATCCATGAGAGATACAACATTAATATTCTACTAAATTTAAACATGCTAAAAATCATTACTTACAAAATACATGGTGCGTGAACAGTAACTAAACTGTATTGAGAATCCTTGTCTGAAGTGGACCTAACCTTACCCAACTCTACGAAAATAGTTGCCCTGAAATCGGAAGAGAAGATTAAATACCTCGGCTTGAATTTCAAGCAGGAAACTGTATTAGATGAACCGGATATCATAGAGACGTTGAGGGAAAATCTGGAAAAACTAGTTGGAATAGCTACGCTTCCATACATTCCATTTATCCGAGACCTGAAATCGGAAATTAATCAATGCTTGGAAAAATTAAACATTGTACCGGAATTAACAGAGACTGAGGGGACCAGTCAACAAAAGACATAAGATCTGCGGGAAGTATTACGTGACCGTGAATATAAAAGCTGGTGTTCTCTACCCCACAAAGGAAGAGGTGTAGGGAGGGTGTGGAGAATGGTAGAGAGGTATTGGATATTGGTTCAGAGGTTGTAAGACGAAGTTGAGGTGGTGTGGAAAGTAGTAGAGTGGGAGTATTTCAGATGGTGTATAGAGTGCTAAGGTAGGGATGGTTGATGTTGAGGGAGTGGTAAAGCGGAATTGGTTGAAAGGTTGTAGAGAGTTTTAGAGAGGCTGTGGAGAGTGGTAGATGTGTTGTAGAGAGTGGTAGAGAGGACGCAGAGAGTAATAAGATACGCCTATCTCTTAACATTAGGAGGGCATACCTCTCCAACATTAGGAGCGCATACCTCAAGGACGGCATATCTCTCCAACATTAGGAGGGCATATCTCCCTAACATGAGTATTTAATTCGGTTATTAAGGAAGCACTGCTGCTTGGTATACGTAATGAGATACGCCCATCTTTTAACGTTAGGAGGCATATCTTCCCAACATTAGGAGGGCATATATCTGTAACATACGTATGTAATTGCGTTATTGAGGAAGCACTGCTGCTTGGTATACGTAATGAGATACGCCTATCTCTTAACGTTAGGAGGGCATATCTCTCCAACATTTGAAGGGCATATATCTGTGACATACGTATGTAATTGCGTTATTGAGGAAGCACCGCTGCTTGGTATACGTAATAAGATACGCCTATCTCTTAACGTTAGGAGAGCATATCTCTCCAACATTAGGAGGGCATATATCTGTGACATACGTATGTAATTGCGTTATTGAGGAAGCACCGCTGCTTGGTATACGTAATAAAATACGTCTATCTCTTAACATTAGGAGGGCATACCTATCCAACATTAGGAGGGCATATCTCAAGGAGGGCATATCTCTCCAACATTAGGAGGGCATATCTTTCTAACATTATGTATGTAATTGAATTATGGTGACAGCACTTATTACATACCCCCGGCGCTCAGGGGTGTTTAAACTCTGGTTTGCTTTTAACTGCAAAGATATTAGAGCGAATTAGTGTCAGATGTGCTTGAACATACTTGCGATAAGATAGTTCAATATACCTCGTTAGTCCGGTACTTGTTTTAATTGCTTATAAATCCAATAAACTTCAAGCAAATACTTTTCCAGGACGCTCTCTGTTAAGTGTAATTGTGAGGTATTGGCCGATGCTGCATGCGACAAAAAGGATAACAATTTGAGCGGTATATGGATTAGGGCATTTTTGAAGTGAGGTTGCGTTAATTTGATTGAGATTATAAGAGGTGTGTGTGGGAAGTTTGGGGTCGGACAGACAGACGGACGGACATTGGGATTTTATAAGCCCTCACGGGACTGCGTCCACGGGCTAATAAACGAAAAAAAATATTATCATCGTCCGAACGGATTAATAGATTGAAAATGGTCGGAGGCGTCGCTCCAGTTAGATGGATTCCTGGCAGAAGCATGGACAATTCCCGCTGCAGGCATTGCGGCGAGTATGAAACCTTAGCTCAGGTTAGCCTCCTGCCGTTTCGAAAATCTTCTCATTACGTCACGCCATCACAGAATTCAATCTCTTATGCCTCGGCCCCAAGAAGTACTAATTTTACTGTTCAAGAAGAAATTCACCGTATTGCCAAAAATGGATAAAATCGTCGGGTAGACATAATAGCATTCGACTCGAGCACTCGGAAAGGTTACATAATTGACCCTACGATTAGAACGGAAACTGACCTCAACCAACCTGAAGCTGTAAATATCGAAAAACAGGAAATTTATAATCCATGTATTTTATATTTTCTGAAACGATATTCCCTCATTGATTTAGAAGTCATCGGCATACTTATCGGTGCAAATCATTTTTTGAGGATTTCCGCAAAAGATTTAATCTCCCTAAACAGTTAACAGAAGACATCGTCCTCACTGCCCTCAAAGGATCTTCACAAATCTTGCAACACCACCTCTACTCATCGTGACAACTGATATCGTAATTAACACAACAAACTCGATTTTAATTTCTTTTCGTAATTGATTAATGTTTTATCTTTTTTTTTGTAAAACTAATTCTGTTATTTTGCATACTGAGTCTTTTGGGCTACTGCATCGAGCGGCAGTGATCTTCGTTTCAAATAAACGAGGATATTTCTCTCTTCTCTGTAGAAAAGGTTACAGCTAAAGGACACAGTAGGATGGTGATTTAGCATGGTGTCTTTTTGAGTTGACATCTGCCATTAGAGAGTCGTATATCCTTTCGATGTCGCATTTCACAGTGCCCTGTCATTTTTGGCTCCTCCTGTACATTCCTCTAATGGCCATTTCTAAATTCCAAATGAAATAAACAAAAACATAAAATGCGACGTCTATCAATTCCGATCGAATTGGAACACAGTTCATGCACTCCAACCACTGCAGTGGTTGGAGTAACTGCCAGTGCACAACTTATATCGAGTTAATAATGGCGTTGCTTCTGCGAGTGAGCGAATATTCGAAATGGCTCCAAAAATGACCTTGGCAATCGCCACTGTATCATTGGTAATTCAACTCATAAAATAATAGTAAATCCCGGGTAGACTTCACTACTAGTGCTGTTTCGATATGTTAGGTGGAATTCTGAATAAGTTTTTTCAATACCCGGATTTCCGAAGTCTAAACTGCAGAACTAAAATGTTGTGACTGGCAGCTATTCAATAGCACTTCTATTAATGCAATCAACTCGTAAATTATATCAATGTAAATATTATGCTTTAATATTTTTAAATCTCAACATTATCTCTATAGGCAATTGGAATTTTCCTATTTTTTACTTCAGCATTGGCCGTGGAGAACATTACACCAGTATTGAACAATTGTGATGCCGACTACTTAGCTATTCCATGTTCAATTATCATCAATCTTTGGATTACGGCCTGCTCGGTCGGGTTGGTAGCGAGTGTCATTCAAATCGCATCATTTGGACCTCTCAGTTCATCTGTTCTCTCTCCACTACTTCCTTCCTCTCTCAATTTCCTTTCCTACCCTTGCTTGTGTTTAGGAATAAGACAATCAACTTGGCTCCTTGCGGGCTTCGAACGCAACTCCGAAAGCACAAAAACTGCGAAATCACCAAAGCCATACCATGCAAAATGTAACTAAATAAAGTATATTAGTATCTTTATTTCATTCAAACGTGGCAATTTCACAGATATGACCCAGCCAAACATTTAGTTTTCCCTAGGTTCAATTCTTACGGTGTAGCTGAAATGTGAAAATGTGATGATATCATTAAATTGTTCTTTACAGGTTTTGTTTGGCAACACTGAATTACGGGGTGCTTGATCATTTTCTTATTTTTGTACTCTGGATTGGACCCTTTTGCTTTGCATTATACAACAAAGGGTTTGTCCAAACAACTAAACTGCTCAGATTGAACAAGAATTGTAGAAATTATCACTAATACTACGCTAGGTTAAATAGATGCGTAGTATGTCATTAAACTAAAACCGACCCAATTCCAGTCCGGGTAATTTCTTTTATTTGTGAGTCGGAAGAATGAATAACGTCTAGGAACGAAGTGAAGTCATCCCATTAATTACTAATGACGAGGCCCGGATGCCACTTTATGAGGTTCGCATCTAAAATTTCAGAAGTGGATTACCGTGACGTGTACATCGTTCTTTCACTCTTTCGGCACATGAAGTTATTAAGAATAATATCTCATCTGCACTATTTTGATTAGTGCTGACAATTTTGTGAAGTTTTCAATATCAATTGAACATCCGGCAAACTTTGGCTAATATGGTTCGTGTTAAGAGTTGAGTCAGGTGATTCAATTTTGTGTGATCAATCGTATCCCCAAGGGAAACCTAATTTCCTCGACATTTACAGGAAGTTCACAAAACTTCTCTGAGGCTCAATCTAATCTGACAATCATAATTAGTGTGGGTGCATGCTAGTTCGTTTTCGTATTCGTGTGCCTCGAAGATGAAATCATGAACAGATACGTAAGTATTAACATTAGGACATCTCTAATTATCCCATCATTTCGAGAAAGTGATTAAAACAAAAGTTATCATTTCCGAATTCCGGGGGCAATTAGGACCGTCTGATTAGACTCACGCCTAATCTCCGGGATCATCACTGTATTTACTCTACTCCTACTGCCCAATCTCACTTCTTTACTTTCCTGGACTTCAGTCCAGAGAAGACAAATTAATCATGAAATGAGTCTTCATAAGCCATACAAGTGTACAGGGTGGTTCATAACCATCACCCCGTCATCACAAGTTAAAGCTTCCTTTAGGAAACACGGGTATGTGTATTTTGGAAAGAGTTTAATAATAATGTTGCTCACACTTAAACCTTCCCACTTTCAAGCTTAAAGTAAAACTACCGTCCCACCTCATATTTTTTTCGACAACCTACTTCTCCGCCCTAGAATGAGGTAAAACAATATGAGATACTCTGTAGACTTTAGCTCTGGATGACTATCTACTTGATTCGGTAGACAAGTATAGATTCAGCAGAAACGCCCTAAAGGGTGAAATTGATATAGCTTTTTGATATGACACGAATCCGTGTATTTATTAAAATTACAGTGTGCCTCAATCTTCATAGATAGAGTAAAGTTATAGCAATCTGAAATTCAATATCCGCTGAGTTCACGGAACCTCCTCTCTTCATGGAACTGTAGCATAAATGTCTGTTTATATTTTGCTGACGTACGTTGTTCTTTGTTTTTCCTATATTTATTGGGTAAGCATAATATTGCTTTCAAGTAAACAAATCTATCTTCAGTAGAGATGTCAGTGTCTAGATTGTAAATTAAGGTCACTCCCAATTCATACAACTAACTAGCGCCTTGCGTCATTAGCTAAAACGTGTATGAGAACTGAGAACTTAAGACCCTCAATCGGCAACTCCGCGGAGAATGTTGCTAGAATATCAACCATAAAATCACTAATTTTAGCTTACAATTGTCAATTTTATACGACCATTACATCAAATCTTATTCGTAGTCGAAATTCCTGAGAGAAAGTCTCGAGTCTAGGTGAAAGCACTTTCTCCAAAAATTAGCACCTCCCAATATACATTCTGGTGATTTGTAAATTATCCATTCATCAAGCCTCAGAAAATTTACTTGATCATACTTAGCTGAATCTATGTACGAAACATATGTCTCACTCTTTTTACAAAAATCTATGATCGACTATAAGGTAAAGGTTATGAAAATCAAAGTGTTAGTAGTACAATCACTGCACGAATCTGCTAAATCAGCACGTCCCCACTCTCACTGCTTTCTTCATCCGTCCAATGTTCCTCCAAAAACGCTGTGATTATTTACCGGTCACCACACATTTTTATCTGACAAGTCAGTCCAATACAACATACCATAACGAGTTTCGACTGCATTGCAGTTCATATATCTTAGCACTGCGTTGACCGATCCGCGAGGGGCTCGGTTAGCTAAGCTCCTTCTAATCCTAGCAAGTGTATTTTATTGTCCCTGTCCCACAAGGGAAAATATTCAGCAGTAAAATTATGGCAACCTAACATTTTTTGGTTCAATTGTTCTCATTGTCAGATAGGCAAATGAAAGTTTTGTGAGAACTTTAGAGCTATTAAAATACCGATTGTTCAGTTTAATGCGAGGAGCGGCGTGTGATAATATTTTGTACACAATTGTATAGCTGAGGCCCACAATGTATTAGCAAAATCGTAAAGTTTGACTCATATGTTGACTCATGCCTGATTGGATATTTACAGCCGAAGCTTGTCCTTTGTTAATAAGTAGTGTTCGTCCTCATTGTTCCTTTGGAGTTTGGAGAAAACAAAGACAAAGGAAGATTGTTGTAGGGAAGAAATGGTGTAGGAGTGTATCAGTATATGGTGTAACGTGTGAGAGGACTTAATCTAATACACTCTGCAGTACATGGAAAAGAAAATAACATGGTAGGACTGATTGATCATCCCCAGGGATGAAGTGGATGGAGGTGAGGTAATAACTCTTCTTCCTTCCAGGAAACTCAACTTAAAGGTTCAATCTCTGAAAGTCCAATGTATTATGTGAATGTACGTTCCTATACAGTACTTTGTAAACCAAGGGATTTCCGAAGACGCCCGCGCCCGGTGCGGTGCATTGTGCATAGAATGGGTGATTTGTTTTCTGGGGAAGCGGAAGTGTCTAACCGAGAGTGCACTGACTTCAGCTTTAATTTCTCAAATTCACCAGAATACGTTTTAAATATGCGTGGATCAGCGGTTTCATCAATTCAAAAATTTATACCTGTAAAGGCGAATATTGCGTAAATCATGAATTCTCCATTAGGTGTGTTTCTCTCGCAATTTTTGTCTTAACACATAATTTAGAGCAGAGAAAATGTTGAATACGATAACCAAGATGACCATCCTGATTCTCAGTGTAATGAGTTTTGCAATTTTAGAGTAATTTTTAAAAAATAAAATCTTAAATCCTGCCTTCCTCGCGTACGAACTTTCTCCACTTTCTTCTGCATCCTTGCCATGTACATTTCAGCCCGCATGTGTCCATTTTGTCGAGTCAAATATAGAATATTTGACTCGTGATTATTTCCCCATGAATCGAGTCACATTTTTCGATTTTTCTGTTCATCAACCGTTCTTCATTAAATAATAAATTAGTCGTAAGTTCTGATAATTACTACCAGGCAATAAATTGCAGAATTTTTTTAATTGCTGCCTAGACGTGAACGACTATTTCTAATTTGAGTCCAGTAAATATTTCAGAAGCAGTTTTTCTATATGAAATTACTATATGCACGACAAATTAACCAGTCCATTGCGTCATGTTGATTGGTGAAATTGTCACCAACACAAATATTATGGATTAGCACACACGTATTATATCAAACACGATTTAATACTCAGAATAAATTCACATGCTCCCAGCACTAAAATATACAGTACACATTTAAAGTCAGGGTCAGTTTTGGAGTAGAACGACTCAAATGCGATGATAAGGATGTTTTCTACTTTAAGGAAAAGTGTTAGACAAATACAAACAATTTGTAGATTTTTGGCAACCCTGACCGCAAAGAATACATAGTTCAACTTCACAACTCCCTCGTGTGTCATTCCCGAGATCGGGATCTCATTCACAACACAACGGGAAAAAAGAACTACAAAAACTTTTGATGAACAATCAATAGTAGTAGGAAACAGCTGAGGGAAATCAAGTCTGAATGGTCCGCATTGACCGAATTCTCGTACTGAACAGCTTCCGGATGCTTTTCTTTACCACGAGATCGCGACCAATGAGAGCAAAAAAAAATACAACAAAAACGGTCAATCATTAGAACTCATCCACCCAGTAATAAGTCAAATATGTCATGGACACAGTGACATTCGAATTACATCAAATGATTAACAGAAAGTTAATAGTAATTCAAATTCAAAACGGCAATTTAAAAAAAAAAACTGCCTATTCAAGGCAATGAGATATATTTAGGTATTACAGTGAAAATAATTTGGTAATACCATTTAGGACATGAACCACAATGGTCCCTCGATCCTGAGGCGAGGCAATGCAGGAGTAATTTCCTGAGTCTTCTTTCCGAACTGAATGTACATATAGGAATGCGGTGGCTTCTCCGCTTGTCTGATTTTTTGAGTGCCTAATTATCAAATAGAACCAATGAATAATTTAAATAATTTTTTCCATTACAAAGCTCACGTGGTGAGAACAGCTTTGTTGTTATCAGTAATAGTAGAGACATTCACCTAGTGGACTGATTACAGCAAATAGAAGCCGTCCAGGGTTCGCTTCCTACCTAATTTTAACCATTAATTTAGTTATAACTCTAATGAACTTACTTGACTTTAATTCGGGAGTCATTCCCAGGAAGAACGTGGTCACCCTTGTACCACGTGACCTCCTCGATGGATTTGTCCGGGGTTAAAGCTCTGCAGGTCAGATGGAGTGAGGAGTCCACTTTGTAGTGTCGCTCAGTTATCACGTTTTCATTGTCATCCAAAATCTGGACGGCTGGAGCTGATTAGATGTCAATAGTCATTACTCTCAGTAGACACACCAAGTTAATTTAAACTTATAGCTCTATTTCTTTGTGCGTGTGGTAGAAAATAGAAATCAAGTATCGATCTCCTGAACGAGAGAAAGTTCCTTCCGCCACATTTAATTGCTTTCATAACGTTTCTCCGTCAGACTGAGCCATTGTAACGCTCAAGTAATCACAAGAATCTAGGAATATAGTGAGCAACCGTGCGTCCAGGGAATTACTCACCAATTACTCTTAGGTGAAAAACCAGGGCTTTGGGTGGATGGGTCGATAGTTGGCATTGGTACTCTCCTTCATCTACTTGGCTCACTCTCAGGATTCCTAACCTCCAGTTATTTGGATACCTGGAACCGGAAATCCATGTCAAACGGTTAGTTAACCTCAAGTCTAAATTTATATTTTGGGTTTTACAAGTAGAAAAGAATGATAGGAAGCCAGTTTCAAGTATGTGTACAGTGAGTCCTATCCCTCACGGCCGGACCAATCAATATTAGTACTGGATTCTGATTATACAGTGGATATTAAACGTTGCAGCATTTATTCTGTCTCAGCAAGCGGTAGTTTACATTAGGTCAGGTAATCGCGGTTTATAGGTTTCACTGTTTAATCCTAAACCTTCGCGGTTAGTCTACTCAGGGCAAGTATAAGCATATGACAATTTGTCCTATCAGTTGAACTATTTACCTGAAATGAAGGGCCAGACGGGTATCACTACTATATGTTTGATTTCCCACGGTCAGGAGTTGAACACTTCCACTTTTTCGACGCAACCAGGAAACCTTTAAAAATACATGACTTCAGTTTTCTCCTAAAAACTTGGCAGGGGTCATCCGACGGAATGCACACAGAACAACATCGTGATAAATAAATCCATTTGGCATGAGATTTTTAAATATATCGTAAGCAATCTAGGCTGGGTATCAGAGCGCAGTGCCACCACTGGATAACAAATATCGATATCTGGACTTGGCAAAAATCCATCTCCAATCGGTGCGAGTAGAGCAAATTTCGCACGCAGTGGACAGGTGGTCAATCAAGATTTGTATTCAGCTGCAAGATTGAACAGCTGAGGATATCGGACTATGGATCCAACTTTAACTCTACGTGAAGTGGCAGTTAGATTAGATGTGGCAGCAATTCCCTGCAATTTTTCTGCGAATCTTCTGCAATTAGTGCTGACATTTGCATGGACAAGTACATTTGACAGTAATCGTCTCCGAATGCCTGTGACAACTTTAACAATAAGAACTCAACCAAGGAGGCTGAACAATCCAAAAGACCACAAAAATTTGTTTAGCCTCCATGAACTTAACAATGTTTGCACGGGGTGTTCAATTATTTATGTAATTTAGTGTCGAGCACTAATTTATATGATTTGCATGATTCATTGCCGCGAATTGCTGCCACATCAAATCTCAACTTAAGGGGTCAATTTTTTTTTATTCGCTGAGCTTACCGTTCTTCCCTGAAGGAGGACAACGGCACAGTCAAGCATCACATCATGGCCAGTCCGAGCCTTAACAACCTTGGACGTCCGATTTGACTCAAAGTATGGACCAATTTTACGGAGCGCAGAGGAAATGTGTTGCTGCTCCGCCAACATGTAATCGGTGAATGAATTTCTATTGTGACTTCGACGTTGACGCCCACGAGTCCATTTTCCCGCTTGAATGGTGCAGTTTATCCATTCATGATAGGGTTCATAATTCCGACTAAAATGCGTCAAATTTCTGATTGCACTTTCTCTGTCAGATATTGAAGGTGCTATCGGAAGTTGTAGGTCGTAGGTCTCATCAGGATCTGCTGGTTACAAATATTTTGATTTATTTAGAAATATATAAGTGGTGATGTCAACTTTTTTTTGAAGAAGTTGGAGATATTTCGCGGAATATTCTTTTCGCGGAATATTCTGAGTTATAAGCATTCAAAATCAATAACTGTGGGAATTGTGTATCTCATAAATTATATGGAAGAGGATAAGTGACTAGAGAAAAACGTCCCACCTGAAATTTCTCTACTCAAATAAATACGTGGATTACTTTATTCAAAATGTCAAGTAATTTTACTCCATGAAAAATGATGGTGCAATTCTCAGGAATATTCAATATTGTTACGATTGTGAAACCTGCTGTATTTGTTTGTAGATTTATGAGCTTTTATTTTCTAAGTGTCAACTCATGCTGGGAGCTCATACGCTTTCTGATATGATACATGATCCTTCCCTGGAGTGAGAGAAAAAGTACGTCTATAAGACAAGGTTTCAATTAAGGAACCATTTTTTTCGTGTAAACGTTAAATGTACTCGTACATGTCTACGCACGTTCTCTGACTCCGAAATTCAATACAGCAGAGAGAGTCGCTTCCAACCTGATCGTAAATCAATCGGAATTTAATTCGATGGAGTATCGAGACGGCAGAACACCCGTAATATATATTCAACTCGAAGACTTGAGTATCTGCATAGTGTGTATCGTAACTGGTTTCTACCCACGATCTCAAAGGTTAATCTTACATTTTGTTTCGGAAGGGACTTTTTTCGGGTGTAAAATTTTATAGACATGAAAAGTAATTAAAGAACCTCCTAGTCCCAAAGTGATTTTTGGATTAACGAATCTGGATCGATTCTAGAAACAACCGCAGAGTGTTAATTTTATCCAAGAAAGAATTTCCTTTCATATTTGCGTGACCGTAAAAAATGACGGAAGATATTTCAGAGATTAACTTCGCCTGTCGCCCTGGAATTCCTAGGGGAGTGATTCTAAAAGAAAATATTGAGGTCAGGTGTGGCGAACCCGAAAAAGTTTGATCGGATTCAGTGACATTCGATTTGAATTTCTGAGTACAAAATAAAATAGACGAAAATATGATTTTTTATTCCGGATCAGATTTCTATGTACTTACATACTTAACCCCAAAACTCACGATCTGCGATACTTGGTAGTAATGTTCATTTCATTCTCCTGAGACCCCTTATCGCTTTAATGCTTGGAAAAGTATTTCTGTTTCGGTTACATAAGACTACAGTTATGCCTTAAGGCATTAGAATCCATCCGTGAAAACTGAGAAGTCAAGCCTGGAGGAGTACAGAAATGCACTCGAGTCGTAAAGTGCAATTATATGTTTGAATATTTGAAGTCATGTCTTTGGACTGAAACATTGAACAGGAAGGAAGTAGATGATCCATACTTTATTCAGTCTGCTCTTGTATAAACTTTCTTGGGATTAGGGTATACACGGTGGTTCATAACCATTGAACCGAACAAACTCCACCTACGTGGCACAGGCTGAGTCTTCAAAAACGAGTCAAAAGAAAGATATGCATTAAAGAGTAGAGCAACTTATTCTGAAAATTCCTCCAAATGTGCAAATTTACAACCGTTTAATTTCAATTCGAAGATTTCTAAATACAACCCTAAGTGGCGATTCCACATAGCAGCAAGTAAACTGCAAACCTTCTGTAACAAGTCCTACCAGGCGCAGACTCAGCAATAATCTGGATCTGTAAATTAGTAGCCGGCACTTATTTGCAGGTCGATCTGTAATTCCCAGACATATAGTGTTGACGTTGAGTTTCCATTACAGAATTCATTGCAGGGTGTAAGCAGAAAATTTGCAAGTCATGCACAACCATATGGAATTGCGGCTTGAGATGTTTGTACTCAGACATGGACGGCAGGTTTCAAGCCTACTTAATTTTTGCATAAATTCTTATAACCGTTAGATCCTTTTCAATACTGATATTTTCTGAAATAAGTGAGATATACTTTTCGTAAGGACTTCAGCGTAGTATCTGCAGAGCTATTGACTCTGGCATAATTCCTGAGCAGCTCGACGATACTAGAATTCAATTTTGTCGTGGCTAAATATGATGGACAAATGTATATCTCACTTTCATTGGCAGGTCTGCCAGGTGAACCGCACAGTAAAGAAAGCATCTGGGGACATTCTGCCATATTGGGAGACGCTACTGAATGCAGTCACGAAATTCGTAGATACCTGAGACAATATAGAAATACTTACCAGCCAATTGAAAGTGAAGTGCTGGGAGTAAAAGTAGGAAAATGGCTGTGGAGCGGAGTAAACGACTAGCACTCATCGCACAGATTATGAGCTCTTCATTCCCATTAGAATCCCATTATCCATATAAGTAGGAACTTGTAGTAAAGTGGTATTACGGTTGAAGTCTTCTTCCAAAAACCGTGAAACCTGTGCGAAAGAAAGATACTTTTAAGTTCAACTTCATCGAGTATATACTCCGAATTACATATGCGACATTGGACGTGGAATGCATTTCGCTAAAAATACTTCAATTAAGTTCTCAGCTTCCCGCAGATTTTCATAAATTATTTTGTGTATTCAGAAATGTATTCAAAAATATGGTAAAAACCGGATAAAATCGGACCGTCCTAGTCTTGTGTCAATTGAGGTGAAAGCGAATGTGCATGAACTTAAACGCGGTTTGATTCAGGGGCCGCACCCTCGTTATGCCTACCAGCTGACTGATTTTGGATTTCGTTATCTCTCTGTGAAATCTAAACATCGAGAGACTACGATGGTACCCCCAGTAGTAGGGAACACTCCAAATGGAGTTGAGAGACTACGATGGTACCCCAAGTAGTAGGGAACACTCCGAATGGAGTTGAGAGACTTCGGTGGTACCCCTAGCAGTAGGATTTACTCCGATAGGAGTCGAGAGACCAGGGTGGTATCCCTAGTAGTAAGAAGCACTCCAAATGGAGTTGAGAGACTACGATGGTTCCCCTAGTAGTAGGATTTACTCCGATAAGAGTTGAGACACCAGGGTGGTATCCCTAGTAGTAAGAAGCACTCCAATTGGAGTTGAGAGACTACGATGGTACCCCTAGTAGTAGGAAACACTCCAAATGGAGTTGAGAGACTACGATGGTTCCCCTAGTAGTAGGATTTACTCCGATAGGAGTTGAGAGACTTCGGTGGTACCCCCAGTAGTAGGAAAATACTCCGAATGGAGTGGAGAGACTACGATGGTACCCCTAGTAATTGGAACTACTCCGGATGGAGTTGAGTGGTGTCCCTGTAGTTATCTATTATATAAACTAATATGTAATATTCTATAAGAAATATTACAATGAATTACAAAAAAAACAAGAACAATATCCATACATAAAGTGCATCACAGAAATGTTCGGTTTGTGAGGAGATTTAGGCATTTTGGAAATTCGGAGGGGCGATATGTTCATTTTTGTTCAAACTTTCTTTTTAAGCTTTTTGTTTCATTTTTGACATTTTCGATTTTTTTTTCAAAATACTCTATTAACATTTCGAGTCGATTTAGGCATTTTTGAAAACAGAATCGCATGTGCTTCAATAATTTTTGATTCTTTTTTCAAAAATTCGGAGGGGCTATATGTTCATTTTTGTTCAAACTTTTGTTTCAAGATTTTTTCTCCGTTTTTGACATTTACGATTTTTTTTCGAAATACTCTATTAACATTTCGAGTCAATTTAGGCATTTTTGTAAACAGAATCGCGTGTGCTTTAATAATTTTTGATACTTTTTTCAAAAATTCGGAGGGGTGATATGTTCATTCTTGTTCAAGCTTTTTTTCAAGATTTTCTCTCCATTTTTGACATTTTCGAATTTGTTTTCAAAATACCCTATTAACATTTCGAGACGATTTTGGCATTTCTGAAAACAGAATCGCATGTGCTTCAATGATTTTTAGTTTTTTTTTTCAAAAATTCGGAGGGATGATATGTTCATTTTTGTTCAAACTTTTTTTCAAGATTTTTTATCCGTTTTTGACATTTTCGATTTATTTTCAAAATACCCTATTAACATTTCGAGACGATTTTGGCATTTCCGAAAACAGAATCGCATGTGCTTCACTGACTTTCAGCTTTTTTTTCAAAAATTCGGAGGGGTGATATGTTCATTTCTGAAAACAGAATCGAACTTTTTTCTTTAAATTCAGATTATTAGGTCAGTTGAATACATTGTGGGACATATCTAAGCATTTCCCCCACGTGTCTCGGATACGAATATGACATTTCCATTGGCACAAAAATTGGTTTCTCATCTTTCATTTCTAGTTCCGCATTGGCCCTTTTGTGAAGGTTTCAGTAGCACGTGCCGAGTTTGAGTGCTTCCAAGAAGAAGTGAACCAAAATTTTATCTGTCGACAAATCTGTCACAGTTGAGCTTATGGCGCTTGATACGTTTGGATTATT
>JAQFYE010003051.1:0-16280 GCA_034694305.1 Protaphorura glebata
CGAATCCGAATCCGACTTTTGTCGGATTTGAGATTCGCGAATCCGGATTCGAGCGAATCCGAATCCGACCAAATCCGAATCCGACCAAATCCGGATTTGTGGAGAGCACTAATTATCAGGGTGAGATTATTCTATGTTCTTGTTAGGAATTACCTTATCCATGATGGAATCAGCAATGGCATACACATAGTCGTTCTTAGCAGCAACTTTGATCAAGCGCTCCAACAACACATCCTCCGAACGACCTTCTGTTTGTCCTTCTGATTCGTCAGGTTCAACAACAGCACCATATTTCGGAGATAAATATAACCATTTAGAGAACATAGTCCCTAAGTCCGGTGGTTTCGACTCTTTTGTAACGGCTTCGGATAGACAGATTTCTAGACATTGAAGTGCTGTTTCTCCAGCATATTTCCACCCTTTTTTCCATTTCGGTGCAACACGATTTAAATTCTCCGGACCCGTCAGAGCTTTCTCTAATCCCAGACAGAACGAAGGTGTTAAATACTTCTTAATTTGGAAATACCTGTGAGCCTGAAATAAAAATATTAAACATGAGTGATGACATGAAGAATATTAACTAAAGCTTTAGATATTTAGATTTTGTAAAAATCTGGCCTGACTGAAACAAAACAAATTAACTTTATATTTGTAACATTGCAGAACTCATATAAGTTTTTCTTCATTCCTTCATAAATTAGACCTAAAATTTAAAGTTGAGAGTTTAGTTTAAATTAGTGTAGCTCAGCTCTCGCAACGAACTGAAAACTTACATCATCTTCAATTTCCTGACGATGGAGTATAAGAGCAAATATTGCAGCAAACTGATAATATTTCTCCTCTGACATGTAGAAAGGAGTGTAATAGTCCGAGTCATTTTTTGGCGTTGGTCCGCGTAAAACACAGGATTCCGCCAGGGGAATGGCGTTATCAAAAGCTTTAGCCTGACACAGTTTTTCCAATCTAGTCTCAAGTAGGATACATCCCTCGGCTTCCCATAGTAAATTTGCTATAAACAAAAACATACATTGTTTAGCAAAATATTATGACTCCTTATCTCTTTTCCAATTACATCCTGTAATTGGAACAGCTAAAACTTGAAATTGACGGAATCCGGTATACGAATCGGAACTGGAACCGCAAATCGCGGGGTTTGCGTACAGGCCTCTACACTTATACTTGAGTATTGTAATGAGGACATCTCTGTGTTTCACTGTAGGAGGGTTACAATATGTCCACCGGGAACGAAGTAAACAAATAGAAGTCAATCAGTACCTGATTCGGCAGTGAGAGAATCAGCGTCTTCGTAGACCTTGGTAAGATGTGAAAGTTGCCATGGGTTTGTCTTTAACATTAACACAATATTTTGACAAAGCCTTGCCCACAAAGGCTCGTCCTCCTCCAAGAATGTGGCAGACGCGAGCAAGTACTCTTCAAAATGTGCCTTGTCCTCAGAAGAAACTCTTGACCAGGTCGAGGCAAGAATTGCTTGAGCAGTAACCCTGAAAAATGAATGCAAATCTCAATAACAAATCCATCTTTATTTCTGGAATTCATTGTGATTTCTTGCTAACGTGGACTAGCGCACTAATTTTTAGTTACAGGTTGGGGGCATCTTCTCTAGATTAATATCTTTACAATTCGTTTTAACTAGTCAATTCACAACACGTTGTAATGCTCGATTTGAAGATCGTACAACAATCTTGCTTTTCTTTTGATTTTCCAAAACAAAATATAAATCGTGCCCTCGAGTTAGTCTTATCCTTCACCCCGGGGACTCAGATCAGAAGATTATTTCCGCATAAACGCATAATTAATCCTACTCTTAAAATTGTGGAATCGGGATATAAACTTGCAAAATATCATCTCTGAACTTACTTAATCAATCTGCCCAACAAAGTCGTGGTATTTCGGTGATGTACCGTGAGCTCAGAGAACAATTTCCAGATGTCGATAATTTTATTGGAGGTTATAAGGTCGCACTTCTCTGTAGCTTCCACTTCGGCGAGTTTGGCAATCAACTTTAAAAAATGATAAAATCAAGGTTCAGGCAAATTAGTATTTCCATTTTCGATAATAACACGGAAACACGATAACCGCTCAGAGTTCTGGATCGGAACTAACAAAGGTATGATCATTGGGTAATGGTCCGTGGTGGTAGGAATAAAGATTAGTAAATACTTATCAATAAATGATTATGTATACTGTAAGTGAGAGAAAATAAGAAAAGTTTATTCCTACCTACAAGCTAGTATTTACTTGCAAAACTAAAACTAGTAAAAATATTTTCTTTGGTTTCTACTTTCTACCACCCATTATTGCAATAACGCAAACAAATTATTGAAAAAAATTGGAACAGCGCAAACTAAACAAGAAGTTATTCTGATAACAAAATATCAAAGTTCAGTCTGTGCCGCCATACAACTTTCCATCGATAACTCGAATTTTCTAATAAATAAATTTTATCCAGATAACTTCATCGATATCAAGTTTAAATTCTTTGAATTACAATGTCTGTGGCAATGAGATCCATTCAGTCAAATAATTGTATTTTTAAATTGCTCCAAATTATACTTTTAATTAATTAAATTGCTCCAATTCTCTAACAATTGGTTCCAAGTCCTGCCATACCAGCCAACTTCCACCGTCCTAGTAATCTATCTAACAATCAGTTACCAGTTACCAACTTACAAATAGATCAGCATCAGTCAATGGAAATAAAATTAGAAGCAAGTTTCAGGAACGACAGCCAAATATTGTGCACATTAGTTTTCCTTGCAAATGGTTCCTGAATACCTATTCGTGCAAAATTTGTTCCTACTTGTAATCTGTAATTTTATTCTGTCTGTTTGTGTATTCCTAACTGGATTTAAATTTAAAACATTTCTTTCAGTGAAGTTCCGGGTAAAAATTGATTACGTAAATCCTACTACTACTATGATAAAACATTTACAATTCGTTCAACCCAATATAAATAATTTTACAGTTTAATTGCTAAAATATCATTTCCCGACAATTAAAAAATAATATTGGCTGCCTGGTATTCCAGAATTCCAATCCGGCAAGATATCAGACCTTCAGCAATTTTTTTTTTAAATAAGACTCGCAATCGCATTAACTAGCCGTGAAATATTTTATGGATATTTCTCCCTTATCGAACTATTCTTTAATTCTTAAAAAATTGAATTTAAGACAAAATGAAAACATTTCTATTAATTCTATTTACCATTTCATCCTCTTCCCCAATGGTTGAAGGACATTCTGAAGCGGATGAAATGAAAGACGGCGACCGCTGTCTGGGAAGACAAAGTTCCATCATGGGAGTGTCACACAGTGACAAGTCAACGGGATTATTTGCACCAATATCAAGAAATTGAGATTCACAGTTGTCCATGGCCATGTCTTGAGGAGGACTTGACCTTTCAGGTGTTTCAGGTGATGATGACCCTTGAAAATCGTGATCGTGTGGGTGGGGAAGTGAGATTCGCTCATCTGCCACGTCCATTCCAATTCCAACTAGCGACGTGTCTGTGGCGTCCACGGCAGTACAAGCCATAATTATTCACTGATTATTCACTACTTGGACCAACTCATGTCGACTGTCGATAATTCAACTTTTGATTTATTTTTAGTTAGTCCAAAAATAATCACCACATTCACTTTTCTTGTTTCTCTGTTTATATTCTGTAACATTTTTTGGCGTTGTTGTTAAATGAGACGTATTTTCAAAACTTCCCACAGAAAACGCTCGTGCTCACAAGGGAAGGGATGGAGATTAGAGATTCAGACGGATTAGGACGAGGGACGCTCTCCAGGGGATAATCCGCAATCTTAATCCAATAATTTGAATTCAATGACAAATAATTGACAGTTTAAGTATTTTTGCAAAACTATTTATTCCCACTCTATGAACTAGAGCCAAGGGCTCCCTTACCAAGGCAAGAAACCAAGTAAAAAATTCGTTTCAGCTAAAAGTAGAATAATAGAAAACGCCTTTGGAAAGGGCGAGAATTCCTCGGTGGAAGTCCCCTCAAAAGAGTGAAATAAACAAAAATCCACGCTCGGGTTATTTTGACTGGCACTCAATGGATTTTTTTTATTCTCACCGTTGCACCCGACTCATTGTTAGCCATCCTGAGTTGTATCGTATGATGATAGAATTCAGATATCATAATATCACACTTTCACACTACATACATTCTGAGTGAAATTCAATTGTGGTTTACGAAGAGGAAAGTCCCCAACCCTGTTATATGCAGTTACATGTTCAGAATTCATAACATTATTCTTTTAAGTATTTTCATATTTACGAATAGGTGGGTTCTTTCAAAATCTACGAGACAAAGCTTGAAAACGATAGAGCAAAAAATATGGTTTAAAATTATTTTTACTTAACAGTTTGCATAATTTTACTTGTTCAGTCAGGGAAAGGCCTTTCTAAAAAACAAAGTTTCTGAAGAAATTCAAAGAAAATCTAAAGCTTGACATATATTTTCGAATAAGGTGTTTTGTAAACAAAATGTATAAGGCACATACACGGAAGTAAAAAGCAGAATCCCTTACATTTTACAAAAGACGGAACGGTGTAAAAAAATGAATTGATTAGCTGAGCAAGATTTCGGTGTATAATAGTTTACGCATCTTGCATCAGCATAGACCCAGTCAGAAAAATAATAAAACGTCCAATTTTGTATTTTGAGTCATTTCTTACGACGGTTCCTAATAATTCCTAATAATGGCACAGACGCACAGAACAGATACAGAAATTTGAAATTAACGATTATTGAGTGAGTATCCGAGCTAAGACAGCCCTCGTCAGACGCGAGACGTTGTCGCGACGGGAAGTCGGAAGTCGTAAAAGCTTAGACACAATTCACATGCGTAGGCTTACGCAAAATCTTACGTCACAAGGTAAATAATCAATTAAGGTGTTGTGTTGTCGTCTGTTCAAGAGAAGGTCAAGGTGACCAACTTGACTATCCCTTCTAGTTCGAAATACACGACTTAGACGACCTTACGACTTATTGAATATTCTTCTTCTCTGATAGGCGCGCGTCGTTTTTAGAAATGTTTTGATGAGAATTCATTGTCATTGCCATATTTTATTCATTCTTGTGACCAGTACCTATATGTTACACTACACATTTCCTCTTCTGTCTTCTTCTGTGGAGATTTGAAATTCTCAGATTTTGACTAACTAATTCTCCTTATTTTATTTTCGACCACCTATTCAGAATAAACCACTCAATGTTTCTTTAGTGTTAAATTCCGCTTTCGTGTGTATCACTTTCAGAAAAAGTTTTACAATTTTTGGTATTTCCGTATTTCTTTAAGATGATACTACTGAATTGAAAGGCACATTCATGTGGTGCAATGAAAATCAATTTTCACTTGAACCTGAACTTTCTATTTCTCAACTGTCAACATATAATTTGCTAGTTCGATTCAATTGAAAACGGATAATTTATTTATGAGTTCGTCCTAATTCTGCTACTCCTAATGCATGGAACTTGAACCTAAGACGAGACAAGTACTATAAAATATAGTGTATGACTGTGCGGTGATGAGGTCAACGACACCGGTGCCGATGCGATGCGATACCATACTATCTAAAATTACGATGCTTTGACACGAACACAGGAACACAATATCAGTCAATGTGCTTTTCGTGTTCGAAATTGTATTTTTAGTATTCTAGTAGCTATAAAAAACAATTCATGATTTGTAGATAACTTGGATCTGAGTAAAATGATATAACTGTGAGGGTCCATCACAACCTTTCCCAAACCCTCTACTGTACAGGCAACAGGCGAACCAGCTACGGGAGTTGGAGAAAGGTGAGATATACATCTTGTAGAGAATTTTATAAAAGGGGACACAAAGTCAGGACTGGCTGACACCACTCTAGGTAAACAGGTATTTGACTGGATTGCTGGATATTGGATGTTGTAGTCCTTCACCCGCTAAACAACTTTCGTGAAGGTTCCGCCTTGGAGAAATGAAGGCAATAGAGAGGGCGACTAATTTATTCCCTCCAAGGGTTCCACCGAGAATTTTAATAGTATTTCTAGAGGCCAAACGGTTAGACATTTCGGGTCGGAACGTTCATAAAACCTGTTCAGCAGGTAAAGGCTACGGGCAGGGGACTAAGGATGCGGATTATTCTACAATTTGCAGTATGTATAAGTCTCTGCTAAGGAGTTCACGTTAGTTTGATTGAAGCTTGTTGAGTATAAACCTGATTTTTTAATTACATGACATAGCTACGGATTCGTTGAAATGCTCAATTAACTCGGAAAGGTTGATTAGTTACTGCATTAGCCTCAAGAAAAAGTTCTAGAACCAGCGACCAGTATAGTATTCCGTCGCGACCTCGCGATCTTATTACGAGTGAATATCAGAATATCGTGTAATACATATAATTGAAGAAATACATTTGGAAAGACATTCACGCATAACAATTCTTGTATCGCCCTATTACTCTTCGTGACCATATTACCAAGCATTTGCAAAGAGTAATTTCACCTTAAAACCTTTATGTTCGTGAAATTCAATGTTCTAATGCAATTTCAGCCGAATCCAAAGATCAGAAAGTATTCAAAAGTACGAAGTAGTCGTTTCCTCTGTAATTTCGTGACAGTCTAATCACCCAGACCCTATGACACTAAAAAAAAACCTGCCACATTTCTAACTACCACAACGTTGACTGTAACAATGCAAAAGAATCTTTCCTAAACAGATTTCACTCAAGAACATTTTATTTGTATTTTATTTGGAAGATTTTTCATTGTATACGTCATTCAAGGGTGCAGAGAGGAGACACTTGATTCAGCATTCCAGCATCGTCAGTTTCGAGAAACCCTAATAACACAAGGGCTGATGCAAAGAAATTTACTTAGTTATTTAGAATTTTTCATTTTAATATTATTTTCTTAAAAAATCCATGTAATTTACAAATAACTTAATTCTAAACGGGATTTTATAAACTCATAAATACCAACTCATAGAAATACACTCTGTCTACATAATAATCACGCGAAAAGGTGTTTACGGGGTTCGAGGAAGATTTTTTTTTTTGCTAATTGTGTTTATTTTTATAAGCTTACAATTGCAATTGCTTTTGAAATTTATTTAAGAAACCATTCAATTCAATCGATTTGTGTAAATACGTCCAACGTGTAAACTATTCAATCAACCTGCTAGGCCTATCCCATTTCCACATCCGTTCCCCACAAATATCTCCTATTTCACATAAAAATTTTCTTAATTTGTAAAGAGAAACGAACATTTTTGTTTTGTTTGTTGTATTAAAAATGGGAACTAGACTAACAGGACAGGATGACGTGAGTTTATTATTTATCTGTCTCGAGGAGGAGGACCACTATACCCACCCCTTGGTGCACTACGTCCACCACCGTCACGGTCACGGCCAACGTCACCGCCAGCACGACCGTAAGGTTGACGCCGTGGGCCGAAGTCACCCCTATCCCCGCGTCGAGAGGAGTCAAGTGGTCGTGATCCAGAATAACCTCCGCTACCAGTGCTACCTCCATAATTTCCTCCGCCTCTACCACCACCATACCCTCCGCGTCTATCTCCTCTTGACCCATCATCTCTAATTCCTTTATCACCGTCACGGTCACGGTCACGTCTAGGTCGAGACCTTGAAACTTTACAAAAATCATCATCATCATCATCCTCCTCCTTATTACGTACGTTATCTTCATTAATGAAACGATGATGTGAGTCTCTATCATCTTCAGGATCGGAATTTGTGTCCTTCTCTTTTTCACTATTACGATCAAAATCAGGAGTTTTCCGCTCAGATTCATACACTGGACGTCGTGGTACATCTTCATCTCTTATATCTTTACGACGATTCCATGGATTTTTTAATGGTTCATTACTTTCATTTTGTACCATTTCATTCCGCACTTCCACTGGCTTAGGTTTCGTAGAAGATTCATCATGTTCAAAGTCATCCTCTTCTTCACTCCTTTTTAAAAAAATCATAAGACAAAATGTTCTTGTACCGACAAAATATTGGAAATTAATAATGGTAACTATATGCAATTTCCCGAATTACTCTAATTAACCCACAACCGTATCTACATAATCTACAAGCTGTATGTGTTTGGCAAGGGTAGTTCCATTCTGAAGGAATGAGTAAAAAAAATCATTTCGCTAGTCTGGGGTGGGTCAAAAATCTAATTGTTATGCGAAAAGCGTAGCCCAAACCGAAAAACCATCGTGGGATATCCAAGGAATACCAAAAAAGCTAATCCAATCTACTATCAGCGCTAAATTTGTTGTTTGGTATTTCTCACTCGGTGCCGCGAACTGTAAGTGAATTAATTCCCAGTTAAGTTGACGAGTGTCCGTTCAATCATACAACTGAACTCTTAGTTTTTTAGAAAGTTGTGTGGAACTGAAATGTCAAGAAAATTTTTTATCGGAATACAGCGGAATTTTTAATTGACAAATGCCCCTCAGTTAGGTTCAGTGTCGGAGAATTGTAATTTATGACTTGAAAGTAGAATTGAAGAACAAATGGATTTGCCGACGGCTTGTAAGTTTCTAGACAACAATCCTAAGTTTCAATCATTTAAGAACGGTGATTACGTTACATCAAAGACGGCTTTCCTGGAAGTTTCAAAATGTCCCCTCTTCATACTTTCAGAATTTTTAACCTGACACAGACATGTCCTAAGGATCATTGATTTTCCACGCGACGAGTGCGGGTGATCTCTTCCCACACAACATAAACTTTTATGACAATGATTAAAGCAAAGCCAAGCGCTTGAAGGAAAGCAAGTGTTAATGTGAGAAATAAACAAATTGTAACTGTAAGTAGGAATCTCAATTGAAAAAATAGACTAGGATTAAAAAAAACTTTTCGAAAACTCTTGCAATAAGTTGTCAATTGAATCAGTTCAGCCAAAATATTGTCTATGTTGGGTCAACTCAATTGTGTATTTATTAAAGTGCATGTAAAACCCCGCAGTCAAATACAAAACCAGTCATTTTCTTTCTCTCAAGGCGGGCGGATTAATCACTCATTTTCTATTCAATTCATGCCTTTGTTAGAAATTATGTAATACTACAAAAAAAATGTCTGTCTTGAAATTATATCACGTATAAGGCTCGCTGATTACAGACTAATCCACTAATCTATTAGAAGGATATTTATTTTGACCTTTGAAAATGTTTGGACGTAGGAGGATTATTACTAGGATGAAAGTTTTCTGAGCAAAAGGATGAAGCGACAGAAGGAATAGTGGTAGTAGAAGTGGGAGACCTCGTCCTTTGTTGTTGAAGACTTTTGGGTAAATCTTGCGGGACTGAATGACGGTATTGAAGGTCCCTTGATTTGTCAGAGGATGTTGATGGGTAACGCTCCCTCTGCCTTCTCTCTCTTTCAATTTTCATTTCACGATCACGTCTATCCCGTTCTTCTGGAGTTCTTTGTAGAATTCTAGAATAATTTATGAAAACACCAAGCCCCAAAATACAATCAATCAATCAATCAGACAAACCATCGCCAAAGAACAGTCAGTTAACCAGTTAGACAAGACTCGGCTAATATGACATAGCCACAATCACAAAGTTTTAGTTAGTATAATTTAAAGCGAAAACCATACTTCATTTATTTCTCGTTAAGTTTAGATTTTATTGTTCCGGCCTGTCGACAATCAAGCGGTAAAATTATGTTATATCATACTGATTAGAGAAACACATGTAGATAGTCAAGAAAGCAACGCTGACAATTTTCAAACAATTCAATTAAAATAGTAGCAAAAACAGTTACGCAAAATCACAAAGTTCACACGTTCTTTCCAAACTATTTATATATTTCTAGGGTTATATTCTTTTGTAAATACTTAATGTAAAAATGTGTATTCACTCTTCCTTGACAATACTACTCTCTTTGTCTAAAACACTTGTAAAGAGCAATTTTTACTTTCAGTAATTCCATAACCACTAAACCATTTTATTCTAGTCATGCATGCATTAAAAAATATTTGCGTATTACAATGTGCACTTTGGTGCATAAACTTTCGGAATTGGGATTAATACTTTGTATTTCTTCGTTCTCACGGACATGGTTGTATTCAAATGATTAAAGCATGAAAAGTTATTCAGAACGCAAAGAGAGATGAGAGTAGTAGAGCAGCATTGACAAAAATCAATGACATTTTTATCGTATATACAAAAGTACATTGTCCCTCACCCGTAGAAAGAAAGAAGACGGTATATACAAAAACTTGAGCTTAGACTAATTTTGGTCACGATGGCTATTATGTCAACAAGCCGGGATCAATATGAATGTGATTACTATTTCTATTCAAAACAATTTTTTTTAACACTAACACTACGGTTAACTAAAAATATTAAAATAAGAAGTTGTATTACCGAATTCGAGGTTCGTCTGACACGTGTGAATCGGATCTAACACGGGTTGTGCGAATGTCCATTGACAATAATTTTTCTTCGATTTCTTTTTCACGAGCAGCAGTGTCGACGGGCTTAGCGCCACCAAATATTGCGGATGATGTTTCAGGCGCCGGTTCTGCGACTTGAGCTGTAACAGTCCTTGGAGCAAGTACTAGCTTCTTTCTTTCACGACTTGGTTCGTTAGATTGCCTTTAAATAAATTAAGAGTTAAGGTTAAGGAAGAATACATTTGGAAAGTGTACGGATCATGGGCCAATGAAAAAAAACATCTTCTCAAAATTCATTCGATGTTCGCTAATTCTTGAACCGGATTAAGCGATAGAAAAATATTTTTGACCCAGGTATGTAATTGTAAAACTACAGTTATCATCGTTTGAAAAAATTCAAAACTGGAGACGAGTTATGAAAGATAGGATAGGAATTCGTGCCGATAGTATTACGCAAACCTAGTCAACAAATAATTACTTTAATTTTGTGGCAATGAACTAAAAAGTTGGAGACAACCTCTGGACGGAGAAAGTGTTTGTTAAGTCTTGGAACACAATTACTTTATAAAGTATCATTTAAAATGCCTTTTCTTGAATTTTCGAACTGTTCCCCTTCACAATTGCATGATTAAGCTAACTGAGTGTTTTCTCTCGTGAGTTACTCCTAGTCTTCTCAAGTTCATTGCTAGAAAACGGGCGCTCTTAATCTCTCTGGATTTGGATCATAAAAACTTCAAACCTTCGAACAACCAAGCATTCCTCGAAATCCAATTCATTCAAATAATTACCCGTCACCCAAATTGCTAAAAACTTACTTGACGGACCCATGATCCGAATCTGACCGGTCGGCCTCGTTTCTGAATATTTTGTATAAAATTAAACGCCTAAAGAAAAATTTATGATACAATATAAACTAGAAAATAGATACATACTCTGGAGGAGGTGCAGTGTTCCTGTACGAAGGTGGTGAATTTTCACGGCTAGCCCTGGCTGGAGCGTCGTATCCCCTCCTTCCACGGTCCTCTTGATAGCCACCTCCACCGCGGGATGGTGATTGGTTTCTTTGGTAGCCGCGGTCGTACTGGCCCCTACTATCTTGGCTACGTGGTGGATCATCTCTCATCCTCATCGAACTGTAATCCGGTCCCGGTCTGGGGCCACCCCCACCGGCGTAGGAATTGCGATAGAAATCTGGTTCTGGTTCTCTCGGCCTTTCATTCCTCCAATTTGAACCCATTTCATTACTTCCAGACCGATCTCTTTGAAAGTGGTCACGATCACCGCGTTCAGGGAAATCATTGAAACCTCCTCTAGGACGACCTCCAGTCATTTGATCGCGAGTCATATCGGGGCCACCACCGAAACCTCGGTCTCGGTCACGACCTCCGCCACCTCTTTCAAAATCGCCTCCTCTATTGAAATCATTCCCTCTTCTGAAATCATTAAATCCACCTCCACCTCCACCTCCACCTCCTCCGCCGCCGCCGCCGCCTCCTCCGCTAGCGATTATTAAAAACATTGTCATGATTAATATTCTTCATTTCATTAATAATAAGACACAAAAATGAGAAAATATGTATGACATTGTAATACCGTGGCGGGCTATTAGGCCTCATATCAGATCTCCAATCACTAGGTGTTGCATCTGAATAACTCCCGCCACCGGGACCACGACCGGTACCACCATCACGTCTATTCTGACCTTCTCCGAGACTAATGCGTACAGACCTTCCTTTTAATTGTTGATCTGTCATTGTGAGGGCGCTTATTAAGTCTTCACGATTTTCAAAATCAATATATGCATATCCTTTTGGCTTGTTTCCGGGATCCCTCGGGATTCTCACACTATTAATTTTCATATCACGAAAAAAATTGTAAATATCTTCATCGCCGATTTCATAGGCAACGTTGCTTAGATGCACAGTGAAAGGTGGACTTCTGGGTATTTGACTATCGTCGACATTTGGCCCACGTGATGATCTTGGTCCGCTTGGCAATATTATCCTTTCTTTTTCAGTAATTAATTCTGCAAAGTACATAACATACCTGTTACTACATCTTACCAATACCTAACAAATTTACAGTCCACTTTATTTTTCAATATTTCAAATTACCTTCCTCGTCCATCTCATCTGCCCAGTTTGAGTACGTAGGCTTCTTAGACGTGTATACAACATTTTGTCCCGCACTCGGTGCATTGCCATCCTGAATTTGCGCGTTGAACGCTTGAAGTGAAAGAGTAGTTCCTTTGTTCTTTTTTACTTTTTCTGAAAAAAAAAAACAAACATCCGATATGAAACAATTACTCTTCTTCATTTAGATCAATCTTCAGAGTATACGATAAGTTTGCTTCGAATGTGTAAGAATGCTAATCTATATCTGACTACTCCAAAAACCAGTTGCAAAAACTGCAATCCTTGTACTAGATACCATAAACCATCCTAAACGAATTCCGGTCTGATTAGTCAGTGACTTGAGTTAAAAGTTGAGTTAAAAGAAATACTTGGAATTAAGTAAATTCTGAACGAAATGCATATGTAATTTTAAGATATGTCTGTGGATGTTCGAATTGAAAATATTCTTAAATTAAGTGTATTTATTGTATTCCGTGAGACTGAGACTTAATAAAAGATTTTGTTAAAAAACACTGAATTTTTTATTAATGTCACAAATCTCTATAGCCCAAACAGTTCAGTCCAAATTGATTTCCATTGGGTGCTACAATATTCCATATTCCGACGAAAAAAGCTTGCAATTTTGAACAAGTACAACTATTTTAACAGTCCAAAATTTCTTGGCTTCGTAAATCAGTACTTGGTGGAAAGTACAAATACAAAACGTAGAATTAGGTAGAATCTAGATTGTTGAAGACCAAAGCGTTATGGTCTTCACAATCGAGATTCGAGATACTATACTACCTAATTCTACATTTTGTACTTTCCACCAAGTACTCGAAGCCGAGAAATTTCGGAATTTTAAAACTATTTTAACCTAACCTAATTGCCTCGTTGACACAATTACTTAACTTAGACAATACTATATGAAGAGCAATCTTGCAAAAAAACTATACAACAAAAAGTCACTATTCCTACGCAAAGCATGAGCATCTTCTAGGAATTTATAAATTATGTAATTTTTTTGAACTCCTTATAGTTTAAATATTTTTTTAGCCTACTAAGCAGACTCAAAAAATGATTACGGCATAAGATGTAAAAAGTCTAGGAAAATTATATTCACTTTCCTCTGGCAATAATAAAGGTATCGTCACCTCTTTTGTCATTACTCAAAGACCCATAACTTAAGAAAGTACTCTGAACGGCTAAAACACATACAACGTGTGTTTCAAATTCAGGTCAAGGTCTCATGGTTGACCCTCCGTCAGTAGTAAAAAACAAGTCTTTAAAAAATCCCAGCTAAATAACTCTTTGTCAAATTACTACCTAAACACCGGTTTGCTGTACTAAAGATTTAGTCATATTAAGTCCTCATTCTGAAACCGGCTTCTAAAACCCAATTTGTTATTAAAAATTTTAGCATTCTTCGGTTTTGTTTAGGTTCAAGGGCAGTCATTCAGTACTTCCGTCCTTCCTACGTCTACGTGACCGAGCTACGTCGTACTAATTCTATTCTTAACATTGACATTGACATTTACATGTAAATCAATAAATTAAGATTACATACATACTACTTACTACAGTAAAATCGTCAAGTTTGACATTTGTACTTTTCAAATTGCATACTTTTTAGTATTTTTTAAATTCTTTTAAATTTGACAGTTGGCAATTTTATGTGGATTAGATTTGTATAGACATTTCTTATCCTGTCCTACACGCGACACAATATGGACATTGGACTTGTATAATTATTTCAATGTTATATGTATATGTGTATGATGCAATATGTGGTGCGAATGCCGCCTACTTCCTAGGATATTAAGTTTTAAAAAACTGATGAAGTAGATTAATCGGTTACTTACTGTTTGACATGTTGTTGATGAATTCCTCTGTCAAATTGTGTTTTTTTTGAAGTCACACTCACAAATAATTTAGTTGAATTCTTGTGATTTTTTGCTTGTCGTCTGTTCGTGGATGAATGAAATTGTTTCTCTGCCGTGCGGTGTTGCGGTGCCTTGTGCTTCCCTACGGCGCTGATGGAATTTCACTTGCGGACGAAATAGGAAGTTTTTCAATGGACCGCATTTCTCATTCCCAGTCATTTTCAGCACACCAAGTCCCATCTACTGTCCAATCCACCAAACTCCACCATATGTCGACGAAAATTACAAATCATCAGTGTACTCGGTTGGATGTTGATTTGATTTATTCATTGACAACACCCCATACAACTTCTTACGTTGTACAATTTGATTTGATTTGATTTGATTTGATTTGTTGACAACACCCCGTTAGGTCCTTACGTTGTACAATTAAGATTTACAGGGTCAAATAATTTATCAGTACAATTTACAGTCGCACAGATAATCTTAAAAGTCTATCCACCGTGTTCAGTAGCACCTGAGTGATTACAATACAATTTAAAACAAGCATAATATAAGATAATGTTTCATATCCACAACCATATTCATTCCACAACTTTGCACCAACATATTTAAAGCACTTCACACCGGAGTCAGTTGAGGGAGTAATTGATTGATAGAAATTTGTCACTGAACGAGTACAATGGGTTATGTACTTCCGACGTGATTTTAAACAAGTTCTTTTAAGATTTACAGAGTCAAGTAATTTAACATAGCACAATTTATAGTCATATAGATAATCTTAAAGTCTGTCCACCGTGTTCAGTAGGATTTGATTACAATTCAATTTAAAAATAGTACAAGATAATGATTCATATCCACAACCATATTATTCTTTCCACAACTTTGCATCAACATAACATATTTAAAGCACTTCATACCGGAGTCAGTTGAGGGAGTAGTTGATTGGTGATTTGTTATTGAATGAGTACAATAGTTATTAATGTACTTTCGACGTGATTTTCAATGAGTTCTTTCGCATGACTGGTGCATTGACGTTAATTTTAATTTTGTATATATTGCACAACATGGTGATACATCTGTTTAGGACTCAACCAACCCAACTCATTTAATCTATCAGTAATTGATTCATAACTATAGAACATTCAACACTTAGATTGATATCCTCTCCATGGCTCACACAATATTAATCGTAAAATACGTCTCATTGATTCATCAGTAAATGTCGTCAATTCCGATTGTAACTTGTAGTTCGTATGGAAGTCCGTATTTTGTAGCAACTGCTATTTAAGGTAAGGTCTATAATTTGAAACATTGATTTTAAATGACATGAATGACCCGAGTTTTAAATCAGAATTTTTTTTCTATAGCAGATTCTGATTTGAAAACCAGTAATCACTCATGATAGTCACTTCCGAATTTTGAACCCTAGATTTCTCATAGCCAATGTTTGAAGCAAGTCTTTTAATTAACCATGCTTTCAAACCTGAGACTTTTGGGCACACTTTTCATAGCAAACATATTTTTCTGGACGGAAACTATAGTCTTAGAGCTTTCATATTAAAGTAGACACCTCTCGAATCATACTGAAGGTATTTTTAAGTAGAGATTTTTATTAGCCCAACTGCTTCCCATAGCAAAATTGTTGAAACTTCATGGAAACAAGGTACATTTCAGATCAGAGGGGACGTGTTGTTTGTGAATGGTGAACGTCATTGTAATTCGTAATCAGAATAATTTACTATACATTGAACATCGGGTGTTAGGTAGTGTTATATTAGTTCTGATTAGTTCTAGTTAGTTCTAGTTCCACACCCAACTCAAGGTTCTAGTTCTAGTTC